>JZKD02S1675393.1:160816-182804 GCA_000966675.3 Picea glauca
CAGGTGTTGTCTGATGCACTACCACTCGAAGGGGTACCAACAGGGGTTACAAGGGTGGCCAACAGATGTGTGCTTAAGAACCACTTGTATTTCTTGCATGTATGAATCCCTCAACTGTGGGTTTATGCGTGTAATGACAGATCTCTGTGGCTTAAAGACGTTGGAATATGTCTCTACCATGAAAAAAAAATACCCACAATTTCTGCCAAGGAAAGTGCTCTGATACCACTTGCAAGATACCGGATATAATAAATATGCATAATAGAAATAAAAAGCTAGGAATCGTAGAATAACAGTAATATAACCAGCATAATCTCCATAATAATACATAAATAATATGAGAACAACAACTAAAATAACACTTTGATTCAGAAAGCAATGTTCATAGGCCTCTTCGAGGGGGCATCCTCCAGTCAAGCAACACTCTGTTACAATAATTTCCAAGCTAGGGTTTTCATACCCTCGACCCTTTTTTATACTAAATATGTCTAAAGAGAAGCATCTAGAGGAAGATCCTTCTAGAAGCGGAAGCTTCTATTAGGTCTTCTTACATCTACCTTATTCTATTTTATTGAAAGGCCTTTATTAATATTGACCTTTATTACATCTAAATACATTGATCTAACTATGTGCGAGTTAGGACCTTAACATGTCCTCCCCCTTAAAAACAACCTTGTCCTCAAGGCTTGAGATGTGGAAACTGCTACAGAATGGTAGCTAGTTCCCAAGTGGCCTCTGCTGGAGTCATATCTTTCCATTGTACTAGCACTTCCTTGATGGTTCTCTGACGCAGGCGACGCTCATGCTGGTCCAAAATTGCTTCTAGCTGTAGACAAATGGAGCCTTCTTCAACTAACTCTTCAAGGTTGGTTTGAATTTGGCACCTAGTTCCAATCACCTTCTTCAAGCATGAAACATGAAAAACAGGATGTAGCTTCGATTGACTGCACAGAGCTAACTGATATGTGACTTGTCCCACACACTTGAGAACTATGTAAGGGCTATAAAATTCGGGCACTAGCTTCTGACAATGCTCGGCCTTGAGGGAAGTTTTCTTATATGGTTGTAGTCTCAGAAACACCTAATCCCCTTCTGCAAATTGACGTTCAGAGTAACCTTGATCTGCTTGCTGCTTCATTCAATTATGTGCCAGGACCAAGTTCTATTTAAGGGTACGAAGGATATCCTCTCAGACTATAAGTGTTTGGTCAACCACCTGGACCTTCGAGGTACCCGGTAAGTATGAGAGAACTGAAGGTGGCTTCTTCCCATATATCGCTCCAAAAGGAGTCATGCGAGTGTTGTACCACCATTCGGCTAGGGGTAACCATTGAACCCACTGGTGTTGTTTTTCAGAGGCAAAGCACCTTAGATATGTTTCCAAACATTTGTTGACAACTTCCGTTTGACCATCTGTCTGGGGATGATAAGCTGATCTGAGATACAATTGTGTGCCTTGTAGCTTAAACAGTTCTCTCCAAAAGTTGCTTGTGAAATTTGGGTCACGATAAAAAACAATAGAGTGCGACATGCTATGAAGCTTCAAGACCTGGACCATGAAAATTTGAGCCACCGTGGATGCAGTAAATGGGTGGTCAAGAGAGAAAAAATGAGCATACTTGGATAGGCGATCCACCACCACCATTATGACTGATTTATTCCCCGATTTGTGTAATCCTGTAATAAAGTCCATAGAGATATCCTTCCAAATAGCAGGGGGAATCGTAAGTGGTTGGAGGGTGTGCAGAGATTTGACTATTTCTCCCTTGTTGTGTTGACACACCTCACATTCAATGACAAAATTACAGATGTCCTGTTTCATACCATCCCAGAAAAAAGAACGTTTCACCTGGTCATATGTTTTGGTGAACCCTGAGTGCCCCGCTGTGGGTGTAGCATGAAGCTCATAAAGTACTGTGGATTTGAGCTTGGATTGTTTACTTAAATACAAACGGCCTTTGTATCGAAGCTCATCCTGGTGCCAAGAGTACGCTGAGGGAGTCGAAGCCTTGTTCTGTAGTTGTTGGATCAGATGCGAACTTTTGGGATCTTGAAGCCATTCCTGGTGCACAACTTGGAGCCAATCGGGTACAATGAAGGAAAGAGAAAAAAGGGATCCTTCGTCTTCATATTTCCGGGACAGTGCATCTGCCACGACATTGTCTTTTCCCTTCTTGTAAATGATCTCATAATCATAGCCAAAGAGCTTAGTCACCCATTTTTGTTGCTCCTGGGAGGAAATGCGTTGTTCGAGAAAGTACTTGAGGCTTTGATGGTCGGTCTTAATTTGGAAGCATTGCCCCAAGAGATAAGGACGTCGTAGCTCAACGGCATGTAGAATTGTCAACATTTCATTTTCATAAATGGGTTTGATCAGATTCCTTTCATAAAGTTACTTGTCGGTGAAGGCCAAAGGTTGACCCTCTTACATAAGGACAGTGTCGATTCCTTTCCCTGAGGCGTCACATTCCAACACAAAGGTCTTTGTGAAATCATGAGGAGCCAGAACCGGAGTGGTGCACATGCTCGTCTTCAAGGTTTGAAAATCCTGAGCAGCTACTGGAGTCCAAGTGAAAGAGTTCTTTTTTAGGAGAGTCATGAGAGGTGCTGCAATCTTTCCGTAGTTCTTAACAAACTTGCGATAGTACCCTGTTAGTCCCAAAAATCCACGCAAGATTTTGAGAGTCTTTGGGTGTGTCCAGTCTTGCATAGCTTCAATCTTCTTCGGGTCCACCCTGACGCCATATTTTTCCACCAGATGACTGAAGTATTCGACTTCTGAGGAGCCAAAAGCACATTTGGACTGTTTCAGGAAAAGTTGGGGCTGAGAGAGTAGGTGAAGAACTTGATCCACATGAGTAAGATGGTCTGTCCAGATTTTTCTATATATGAGGATATCATCAATGAAAACTAAGATAAAATGACGGAGAAAAGGGTGGAAGACATGGTTCATGAGGCTCTGGAAGGTGGAGGGGGCATTACACAAGCCAAAGAGCATGACCAAAAACTCATAGTGGCCCTCATGAGTGCGAAAGGTTGTCTTAGGAATGTCAGCCTCTTTCATACGTATCTGGTAATAGCCTGAGAAAAGGTCAAGTTTGGTAAAGAATTGGGCGCCTCTCAATTCATCCAGGAGGTCATCAATGGCAGGAATGGAAAATTTGTCTTTGATGGTCAGTTTGTTGAGAGCACGGAATTCAGGACACATTCTCCAAGAACCTTCTTTCTTCAGTACCATGACGACCAGAGATGAGTAAGGGATCGTACTAGGATGTATGACACGTGTAGTAAGGATTTCTTGGACCATTTTCTCAATTTCATTTTTTTGTGCAAAGGGGTGGTGATATGGACAAATATTGGGGGGAAGGCTTCCTGGGACAAGTGGAATGGAATGATTATGAACACCCTGAGAAGGAGGGAGTCCTTGGGGAGTGGAAAATATCGTTTGATGTTTAGAAAGGAGGGCTTGGAGGTCTTGGGGCACTGTGGGTGTCTCTATGGCTTGTATGGCGTGGAGTTGGGAAATGACACCAGAATGACCTTTTTTGAGCAGGTTCTCCATGCGATGAGAACTGATGACCTCAGGTGAACCAACAGTGATTCCTTGGAATTTATATTAGTGGTCTGCTTGGTCGAATTGCATGGTTAAGTTCTGAAAAATCAATGAGAATAGGAGCCAAGTTCCTTAGCCAGTCTGCACCCAACACAATGTTGCAACCACCCATGTCAATAGCAAACATATGGGATTTTAGGTGGTAATCAACGATTTGGAGATGCACATTTTCACAGCGCCCGCCACATTTCATAGAACCACCATTGGCAATCATGATTTGGAAATTGTTGACAACATGGATGTAGCAATGGGTTTCTTTGGCAATGCGATGATGAATAAAATTGTGGGTGTTGCCACTATAAACCAGAATGATGACCTTTCGATGCTTGATGTAACCGATTAATTTGAGGGTTTTGGGGGAAGAGAAGTCGGTGAGAGCATTGAGGGAAATGATCAGTTCCACTTTGGGAGGGTCGGAGGGAGGGTTTATGTCAGTGATTTCTAATGACTCAGACACAAGGGGAGTTTCAACATCCTCTTCCAGAATATCCTCAAAGATGTCCATAAAAATCTTTTGTTCCTTACATTTGTGGTCCAGGAAATATTTGTCATCACAATTATAATAGAGGCCTTTGAGTTGGCGTTCAACCATTTCAACCCTGGTAAATTTTTGGATATTTAATGGGGCAGAGGGAGTAATAGGGTTTACTGGTTTAGGGCGAGGTATAAAGGAAGGCTTACGGTTTTGAGAGGAAACAATTTGTTGTGCTTCTTTATATTTTTTAGTATCCTCCACCCAAGTTGTAGGTCGTGTTAGCGATCAAAAATGCACTGGCATTTTTGAAAAAATGATGCCTAATATTGTAGGGAACATTTGACTAGATTCCAGGGCTCCAAATGTAGATTTGAAAGCACCATTGGAAATCTTAGGATTTGTAGATGTCGATCGACTATTCAAGAATGCAAAACAGACTCTCCATGACTGAGAAATTTGATTTTTCTCAAGGCAGTTTATTTCTGGAAAACCTTCCTTTTCGGTGGTTTAGCCGAACAGAACGACTGTTCATTAACCATCGAAAGCAGTTCTTTAGGTATTTAATCCACCCAGAAGTCTTCTATGTTAACCACCGAAAGCCTATAATGACCAGAATACTTGAAATTTCGTCCAGATCAGGAATTTTCAAATCAGAATGAGATGAAACCTCTTGGAATAGACAGGTGGTGAATTATCAAGTCAGATCCAATGGTTGCTTTGGTGGATAAGGCAAAGAAGAGGTGTTTTAATCAAGTTTGGTACATTTTTCAAAGGCAAAAATATAGGGATTTTGGCACACCTCAACAAATTCAAATTTTATCTCTTGGAAGAGTCATCAGTCAGCCTTGGGAGGCTATCCTACACAACACCAGCACTCAACAAGAGAGGAAGACCATGAAATCTTGGATTGACCTTATTTTTGGGGATCATCCCACATCTTTTGCAACTAAATTTTAATTTACTATCTTTAGTATATTTGATCCTTGTTTTCAGGATCTTAGAACTGCTTTGTAAATCTATAAAGCTAAGGGTAGAATATGAACCAAGGGTTCGATTTTGAGTTCTACATGCTACTATTTTGTAACAAGACATTTTATTTAATATATCAGTCAACAAGCTTCTTTCATTTGTTACTGTCAGACCTTATTTTTTCTATGTCTAAGCTTATGAGTGGAATTATTTCTTTTGTCTCTATTTAATGATCCTGGTAACTGTCATCTTACTTTTGATTATTAAGCAACAATCACAAGAATCCTTGGCTAGTTTGTTGACCCATCATATAAATGGTTTTATGTATGTTCTGGTTGATTGATTAGTTTTCTCATCCATCTGTTATTCAAACCTATCTGACAATAGCTCTTGAAGGCCTTGTGTTACATGATTATAGTTAAGACTGTCTTGAGAATATAACTCAGAGTTTCAGATATTCATCTTGATCCAAAACCCCAACCCATTATTGAGAAAATAGTTTCCAAAAAGAGTGAGTTACTAGGCATCTCTGACTTATAGCCTAGGAGAGTTTCCTGGAGAGATAACAAATTGGCGTCTTTGCCGGGGAGAGGAGATTGAAGCTCAACTTCCTTGGGAGACAACATAGATCCAGCTTTGATGATAGACAAAGCCTGGACATTATTTCAGTTGTAATCATCTATCTAGTGACTCCATGAAGGACGAATTCAGTGGTGACTCCATTTTTCAGAAATCTGTCGGTGACTCCACTGGTATGACATGAACAGGATCTTAGCCAAGAGGTATGCATTCTGTGATTTTTCAAATATTTTTGGTTATCCCCATCAAGTACCTACTAGAGATGAATGGGAATGTAGTATTCCCATATTTCGTGGTGAAGAGTGGGAAGTACGAGCTGAACATTTGTTGGATTTCCATGACTTCATTAACCAACTTGAAATTGTACACGAGGATGTTCAAATTAAGTTGTTCAAATTTTCATTAGAGGGGATTGCTCTAGACTGGTGTCAGTCTCTTCCAAGTGCAAGTGTCAGCTCTTTGGCTGATTATCATGCTACTTTTCATGTGTTTTGTAAAGATCATTTTCCAGCTGATCTTCTCTATCCTCAGTGTTTTCATGAATTTCATTTATTGACTAAGGATTCAGATGTTCATGAAGAGTATGATGTTAATGGGGATATTTCTCATTGTGATCGAGACATTGATGAGCTTCACAATTATAGCCATAGTATAGATGCTTTTGACATTGTACCAAATGCATATATTGTCTTAGGCTACCAGGAAGATCCAATTATTCCTTTTGAAAACTTGAAAAGTGGTGAGCAAATTAACAAGACAACAAGTGACAATTTCAGATCTGTAGAGGTTGATGAGGACAGCCTACAAATTCCAGATTTACAGGGACTGTCTAATATTCAGCTAGAACATAAGAATCATGATCAAGAATGTGTTGATGCTGTAATTGATACTAGTCATGAGTCTCTTGATCCCAATAACAGAGAATACCTAAATCCCAGATTTGGATCTGCAGTAGATGATGAGGGCAGCCTTCATCTTTTAGATGTGCAGACACAGGGGAATTGCAACAAATATGGAGAAGAAGGTGAGGAGCTGAAAAGTCCAGATCAATAGTCCATCCTACATGTTTGTTCGGCAAGGGTTGAGCAGCCTACATTCAATAGTGAGATCAGTAAAGGCATCTTTCAACATCATTTCAATTTTTAGTTGGATCAACAGTTCAAAAAGGTATTTCTTTGTGAATTCAACGACCCTATTGCTGACTATTTGGATTCTATGAGAAGCATAAACCCAAGGATATTTTCGTCAGAAGAAGATTGTTTTTATCATCTATTTAAACCTCTTTTCTGCATGATATGGCTTCCATTGTTGTTCGGGTCAAGATCTAGCATGATATCAGTGATTCGGTTTCTTACTTGGCTACATTGGAAATTCAGTTTTACTTGATCAATCTTCCTTTACTGGTTAAAGTAGGAATAGATAGAAAATAAGCTCGTCGTCGAGCATGAGATACTTTTCAGTCTATTAGTTTGCAGCGGGAACTTGTGTTCAACATTTTATTACAGTTTGAATAAGTTGTAGGGATGGATGAGAAGAATTTGGCAAATGCGGTGAAGCTGCCCCCTCAAACTTAAAGGGAGTTTCTTCATCCAAAAGTCCCAACTTCAGTATATGGTTTTGTCCCTTCAGATATCCCTTTTGCCTATCCTAATGAGGGTTGTGACAAATGCTACATACATGAGTATAAATTAAATCTTCATCTCAGAAGAGAATATGCAGGTTATGCTTTTAAAGAAAATGGAAGGCATGGTATTGATAGTGAAGATGAAATGGATTAAGGAAGTGACCAAGATGAAAATATAAGGAATCTTCATAGAAAGTTTTTGAATGCGTCTGTTGTCGATTTAGATACGAAAATTAGTTCCAGAGAAATTGTGGAATCAAAACAGCCAAGGAAGGGACATCCTCAAGAAGGCACAGAAGAGAGCAAAAACCAGACTTGTAAAAAAAGACTGGAACATCATCAAAGCAGCCAAAATCTTCTCAGTATAAATGAAGTAAGGAAAGTTTTTGAGTTTCTGAAGTTTTGTTGAAGTTACAGCTTTTGGTGGCTTAGGCGAACAAATGATTGTTCATTAGCTACCAAAAGTCAGAGCTTTTGGCAGTTAACGTTTTCAAATTTTGTCTCTTTAACTACCAAAAGCACAGAAACAGGGCATAACTCTACAAATTTTGCACAGATCCAATTTTTCTTAATCCGAATGCCATGAGAAGGGTTACTAACAATAGATGATAATTAATGGCATTATTATCAAGTTTCATTTCTAATTTTGAAGGTGTCTAGCAAGGCGGAAAGATTGAATTGGTTACCTGTTTTTGGCAAAAAAAATGTTGTCTTTCTACCAATAGTGGCAAACTCGATTCTTCACACAGCCTATGGAGATCTACTACAACTGTCGAAGATTTTGAAGACCATGAAGATTTTTTAGATAAGAGCCCATGGTGATTGGTCATGAGTCCATTGGAATAATTGAGGAGGTTGGCAGTGAAGTGAAACATCTGGTTCCTAGTGACTGCGTAGCTTTAGAGCCTGGAATTTTTAAACAAAGGAAAAGTGGATGTCAAACCTTTGATCACCCATCGGTTTGGTTTCTCTCAGAAGGAAGTGGAAGACGCTTTTGAGACTAGTGTGGGTGGGGGAATTGCAATCAAATTCATGTTTAATCTTTGAGAAAATAATGGCCCCAGATCGAAATTTTTCTCAACCAAACATCCTGAAAATAGTTTTACAGACTATTCTTCTCTCTTCTTACTGGCGATACCTAGAAAGTATGCTCGGCATTGGCAAATCGACAACTGGAAACTTGTATCCTACATTTGAGGGTTTGTTTGGTGGTGAAACATGCAAATCCAGGGCAGTTATATCATCAAACGCTTAGCAGCCTACGGGCTTTTGACAACTCGTGATTAATGATATAAATGCCTGATTTTGCTCTGGGTTTTGCTATCGGTGCATTCCTTACGCCTGCTTCTGCGGGGATCGAAACCTAGATCTTCGACTCATAAAAAAGCATGGAAGCCCATATTATAGGGTCTGAGAACGAGCCTTTTTACGATCTTCTGCATCCCAACACTGCCTCTCTCTCCTCATCGCCACTGTAGCCATAGAATAATAACAGTATTAGCAGCAGTGAATTGGTCAAGTAGATGGATGATCTGGGGTTTCAAAAGGATATCGTACTTTCATCTTATAATTATCAGTCTCAAAATCCTTCCACGATTCATAGTTCTAGCGAGTATTCAGAAGTTGCACAATCAAAGTGGGAGCATGACAAGGATGGTCGAAACTCTAGTTTGGAGAGCAAACTCATCATACAGATAATCAGCGCATAGCCCAGTGCACAAGTGTCATGCTCAAATGTGCTCGATATTTCCAGAGAGTTTCTTGCTGAGTTATGTTGATCAAATAATTAGAATGCAGTGGCCTAGAATTTGAACAGAAGGAACCCCAATGGATCTGCAAAATTAAGGAGAATTTCTTTAAGAAGTTTTGCAATGGGCATTATTTTCAAATTTGGTCTGTAGTCAGATGTATCCAGTGGTTCTTTCTGAAGGAAGTGTGTTAAAAAATGGCCTTTTATTTGAAAGTTTAAATAGAAGACGACATACTGTCTGCAAGTCTGAAGCATGGGTTAGATTGCAAAAGAGAGGGCCTGTGATCTATTAGATTGAAGATTGCAACAAGAGCAACTCGTGTCTACTATAGCTTGTCATAAAATATTTCGAAAAAGAATTTGATCTATATGGAAATCAGGTCAACCAAGACCTATTTGTATATGGGAACAATACCTGCATGGGGGTATGTATCTTGTGTTGTGGAATGTCCTGTTGAAGGCCCCATATCTCCATCAAGCGTAGCATATGTTGCAAAGGAGATTTATGACATGGGATGTTATGAAATCTCTCTTGGTGACACCATAGGTGTTGATACTCCTGGCACTATTGTTACAATGCTTGATGTTGTAATGAGTGTTGTGCCTGTTGAAAAGCTTGCAGTTCATTTCCATGATATATATGGGCAATCACTTGCAAATATTCGTGTTTCACTGCAGATGGGAATTAGCGTTATCGACTCATCAATATCTGGACTTGGAGGGTGTCCATATGCCAAAGGTGCAATGGGCAAGGTAGCAACTAAAAATGTTGTCTATTTTGGTCTTGGTGTGAAGACAGATGTTGATCTTGGTAAACTTCTTTCAGCAGCAGATTTCATTTGCAAACATTTGGGCCGTCAATCTAGATCAAAAGCAGGAATAGCACTGAGCAGAGTCACAAGAGATCACTCAAAGATGTGACATCTAACATAACTTACAATTTCAATTGATGTGAAAGTTGCATCTTTCAAAACTCTCTGTCCAACTGCCTTTGATTGATTATTACTGTCTTAAAATAAAGATTGGTTGCAGAACACACTTTTCATGAAAATATATATGCTTGCAATAATTTCTATTCAAGGGCACATTTTTAAGAGCATATTTGGAATCAATCGCCATGATGGAAAGCAGCTTGTATGCAGTACACTAATGGTCATATTTATTTTTGGGATCTGATTGAGAGTCAGCTAAGGTGGAGCTTGTGGTGAAAATTATGCCTCTGACGAGTCTAGATCTATTATGATAAGTGTGAGAAATTGTTCCATGGCTGAACAGGGTGATTGTGCACTTATGTCTAACAATCTAGATTCTCTCATGCTTGAGATGTAGTTGTGCTTTCTAACTATAAGGATCAAAGACTCTATACGCATTTTATCAAAGGAGACCATGCACCAGTTGCACTTACTCCGGATCATGGAGCATCTGTGGTGTGTTATGTTGATGGAGTAATTGATCTTTACTTAGGCTGTTATATAACTGTAGCAAGCATTGTACCCATTGGATGCAGAGTTTAGAAAGCCTTCATGGGAATTTGACAAATAGTTCTTATACTATCATTGAGAAAAAGGGACATAATGGCAACATTGCATGCACATACAGAGCAAAAGGGATATCTCTAAATGGAACTGGTTCAGTATTGGTTTGTTTTGAGGAAAGATTCTAAAAGTTAGCATGCATCCTGGGCATTGAGATCATGTCATTTATGGAATCTCTGCAGTAGGGACATAGACTGTTGTCTCAGTTATCACTTTGAGAAAGTTATTGATCAACTATTGCATGAGTCATAAGTTGATAATCTCCTTCTCCTCCATGTTAGTAGCATTTGAGATGGTGGCAATGATTATGTTGAGAACCTTGTATTGAGATATCTCAAACTACAATCAATTGAAAGAAACAAGCTACTAATGAAAGAGAATGCATCTTTGTATAGAAAACTTAGACTTTTCAGATTGTAGTTGAAGGAACAAGCAGTCCCAACAGCTAGACCACTTGGATTAGAGGCCCTTTCTCAAATTGCCACTTCTATGGAAGGAGAGTTGCAAGTTGAAACCCATCAGGAGGAGATTACAAGTTTAGTCAGAGAGAAAGGAGCTTCATCTAAGAAGCCCTGAAGTCATTTACAAACATGCAGGTAATCAAAATTTTGATATTTTGATTTTTGAAATACTTCTATTTTTTGGTGGTTTAGGCGAGCCCTCCAGTGCTCATTAACCAATGAAAAGAAGTTCCTTTGGTGGATAAGGTGATTAAATCCAAATACTGTTAACCACAGAAAGTTGTTTTAACCAAAATATTCAAAATTTTGCCCAGATTCAAGATATTCAAGTTGGAATGAGGTGAAATATTCTGGAATAGGATGATTATGAATTATCAAATCAAGTCTAAACACTATTCTTGAAGAAGAAAGTCAAAAAGAAGTTTTTTGACTATATTTGGTCATTTTTAAAAAGGGAAAATATCAGGGATCAGAAGACACATCACCCAACTCGAATTTCATCTTCAGGATATCAAGATAAAGATCCTTGGAAGGTTGAACTCCACATCACCAACTTACCACATGGACGGAAGGTGAGACAAGAGTAACTGAGGCATGGCACTTGATGATGTTGAGTAGGAAATATCCAGATGATAAATTGTAAAGGATAAATGACTCCATGCCCAAAACTAAAGGCACAGGGTATATCAGGTTCTTGGAAACCTCGCAGGGAGGTCTCCATCCCAGTTAGAGCCAGATGTTAGCGATAAAAAATGCACTGGCATTTTTGAAAAAATGATGCCTAATATTGTAGGGAACATTTGACTAGCTTCTAGGGCTCCAAATGAAGATTTGAAAGCACCATTGGAAATATTAGGAATTGTAGATGTCGATCGACTATTCAATCATGCAAAATGGACTCTCCATGACTAAGAAATTTGATTTTTCTCAAAGAGGTTTATTTATGGAAAACCTTCCTTTTCGGTGCTTTAGGCGAACAGAATGACTATTCATTAACCACTGAAAGTAGTTCTTTCGGTAGTTAATCCACCCAGAAGTCTTCTATGTTAACCACCGAAAGCCTGTAATGACCAGAATACTTGAAATTTCACCCAGATCGGGAATTTTCAAATCAGAATGAGATGAAACCTCTTGGAATAGATAGGTGGTGAATTATCAAGTCAGATCCAATGATTACTTTGATGGATAAGGAAAAGAAGAGGTGTTTTAATCAAGTTTGGTACATTTTTCAAAGGCAAAAATATATGGATTTTGGCACACCTCAGCAAATTCGAATTTTATCTCTTGGAAGAGTCATCAGTCAGCCTTGGGAGGCTATCCTGCACTACACCAGCACTCAACAAGAGAGGAAGACCATGAAATCTGGGATTGACCTAATTTTTGGGGATCATGCCACATCTTTTGCAACTAAATTTTGATTTACTATATTTAGTATATTTAATCCTTGTTTTCAGGATCTTAGAACTGCTTTGTAAAGCTATAAAGCTAAGGGTAGAATATGAACCAAGGGTTCATTTTTGAGTTCTACATGCTACTGTTTTGTAACAAGACATTTTCTTTAATATATCAGTCAACAAGCTTCTTTCATTTGTTACAATCAGACCTTCTTTTATCTATGTCTATGCTTATGAGTGGAATTATTTCTTTTGTCTCTGTTTAATGATCCTGGTAACTGTCATCTTATTTTTTATTATTAAGCAAGAATCACAAGCATCCTTGGCTAGTTTGTTGACCCATCATATATATGGTTTTATGTATGTTCTGGTTCATTGATTAGTTTTCTCATCCACCTGTTATTCAAACCTATCTGACAATAGATCTTGTAGGCCTTGTGTTGCATGATTATAGTTAAGACTATCTTGAGAATATAACTCAGAGTTTCAGATATTCATCTTGATCCAAAACCCCAACCCATTATTGAGAAAATAGTTTCCAAAAAGATTGAGTTACCAAGCATCTCTGACTTACAGCCTAGGAGAGTTTCCTGGAGAGATAATAGGTCGAGCCATGATGACATGGGCCCGAATCTCCTCCTTGAGGCCACTGATAAAACACTCTCGAAAGAAAGCATCAGTCATGCCTTCTGTTCAAAAATCTAGGTGCTCAAATGCAACTATGAAGTCTTCGACTGTTCCTGATTGTTTCAATTTTGTCAAACGGCCCAAATGGTTGGTGTCTGTGTCAAAGCGTTCATAAAGCTCCGTCACAAATTGTGTCCAAGCAATATACCCTTGAAGGGATTTTTTTCTCCATTGCCACCATTGCTAGCGTTCTTGATCTAGGTGGAGAACACCATACCAGAGTTTGGCCAAGTCATCTGTAATGTTGTAGAGAGAGAAATAATGTTCCATTTGGGTGACCCAACCAGTGGGGTCCGAGCCATCAAATTTGGCTACATCCACTCGTGGAAGGCGTATGTCCCTTTGAAAGTGATGGGGCTGAAAGGTATCGGAATGGGAAGAAGTTTCACCTTCAGTCTTTGTATGTGCGTTAGGAAAAGGGTTATCGGTAGGGATCTTGAGTTTGATGCAAAGACAAATTCAAGATGGGTGTTCAGTTCTTGTTTGACTTCCGCCATTGTGGACTTCACAGATGCATTTATGGTGGTATTGATGGATTCATCATGGGAGGCAATAGTAGCACTGAGTTGTTGCACTTCTTGTTGGGTCTCGAGGAAACCAAATTGCAAGGTGTTGAAGCGAGACTCTAATTCTTGGCTATGGGTATGGGCCATGAGGATTCAAGGGTTAGGTATTCAAGGGTTAGGTATCCAAGGGTTAGGTATTCAAGGGTTCTACAGACAAAGGTTTTCCTTGTGCTATAACTCTCTGATATACGTGCGGGGTCCAACAATAGTACTCGGCCCAATATATCAGGGCACTAACTAAGGAGGATAGACCGTACCCTTATCCGTACTACCCGACTACCCAGGTACTAGAGAGTATCTTCCTGAGTGCTATTTTCAGTGACACTATAGCAGTCCGGCAGTCGATAGGTTTATCTAAAGAGGGCTTCAGGAAATCTAGGTCGATCCGTACATAGGTGTTGTCTGATGCGCTACCACTCGAAGGGGTACCAACAGTGGTTACAAGGGTGGCCAACAAATGTGCGCTTAAGAACCACTTGTATTTCCTGCATGTATGAATCCCTCAACTGCAGGTTTATGTGCGTAATGATAGATCTCTGTGGCTTAAAGACATCAGAATACGTCTCTACCCTGAAAAAAAATACCCACAATTTCTGCCAAGGAAAGTTCTCTGATACCACTTGCAAGATACCAAATATAATAAATACACATAACATAAATAAAAAGCTAGGAATGGCAGAATAATAGTAATATAACCAGCATAATCTCCACAATAACACAGAAATAATATGAGAACAAAAACTAAAATAACACTTTGATTCAGAAAGCAATGTTCACAGGCCTCTTCGAGGGGGCATCCTCCAGTCAAGCAATGCTCTGTTACAATAATCTCCAAGCTAGGGTTTTCATACCCTCGACCCTTTTTTATACTAAATAGATCTAAAGAGAAGCATCTAGGGAAAGATCCTTCTAGAAGCGGAAGCTTATATTAGGTCTTCTTACGTCCACCTTACTCTATATTATTGAAAGGCCTTTATTAATATTGGCCTTTATTACATCCGAATACATTGATATACCTATGTGCGGGTTAGGACCTTAACATAATGTTATTTCTACCAACATAGTTCCTGGACTTAGCATGGTTGTTTCCCTTACTTGTTCTATAACTGAACTTTGTTGTTTCCATCACCTTGCTTGATTGACTTAGGATATGGAAAAAACAAGTAGGTTGATAGGTTTGTGTGTTTGAAGAGGTGGCTTGTTAGGCCAGTGGATTGAAGAAACAGGTTTTCCGGCCTGTTCCCAACTCTCTCCAGGTGAGAGAGGTTGTTGGGAAGGGATTTTCCAGAGGGAGCCCAACTGCAGTTATAGTGCTCTGAGAATTTTTTTCTAGCATGTTGTTGAAGCCATGGAAGGGAAGTGGGGTATTCGAAGGACTGTTGATAAAATAAGGGGCACACTTCCTGGGATGGGACATGCATGTGGGGAATGAGAGGTTGTAGGATATTAGTGTGAGTTGGCTCCTGGGAAAAAATCCTTCTTGTTGACTGTGTAACTTCCTATTGTCTTAGCCTATCCTATGAATCCCTTTACTCGGGTGGATTTTAGTCCCAGCTCAGGGGTGACCCACTGCTGAGAGTGATGACAAGCCTAGTCTAAGGCTCAGAGGCTCGTGGAAGGTCTACATGCAGTTGGTGGTATTCTATAAAAATATAAGTATCAACTATGTGTTCAATTTCATGTTGTGTATTTGTACATGTCTTATATTTATCATTATTTCTTGTATATGATGTATGTATAGAATTACTGTTATTTTCGCATAAATCTGCGTATTAGTAGAATGTATCTGTCTGTTTTAAATTTGTATAAATATATACAACAAAGTTGGGGATGCTACAATTTGGTTTCAGATCCTAGTAAGAGGGTGTTATGGAGTAAAATCCCCCGACCTAGGTGATTCACTTGTGTGGAATTGGGTAAAATCCCCAAAATTTTATTTTGTTAAATTCATGGAAAATTGGAGGAAATTGACCAAAGTGGTGAAATTTTCATAATTTAATACTTGTTCAAATGACCTGGAATGGGTTTAATTTGAAGTGAAAGGAGTGTGAAGGTGACTTATTTAAGTTTCAAACTCATAGAAGACAAATCTCTCTTTATGAGAAGAAGAATGAACGAGATCTATTGGAGAGGGGACCGAATCTTTCATAGCCGTAAAATCTGGAAAATGAGCATGACAGTTAAACCCTCAAGTCATTCATACTTCGTTTCTTTGGAAGTTTTTAAGTCTTTAATGAAAAGGAGGTAAAAGTCTCAGAGTGAATCTACGACGTAGACCACAGGGGAATAATGTCTGATCGTTGGATTTGGTGAGAGACATATCTGGGCTGTCAACTCTGCACACAGGGAAGTTTGAGCCACCAATCTCACAAAAGTTTGTAGGTTGGGCACTTTGAGAGGAACAAGTTCATAATTTTCTTGGAATAAAATCTCCCAAAGTCCCAAACTCTGGAGTAGATTAGGACTGTCCATTGTCTGGGACGCGTGACTACAAATTATCAAATATTCAACATTCAGGAGATTTGTGGTGTAGTGTGGAGTAGTTTCCTAGAGCCTCAAAGTTTCAAAGCTCCAGAGAACATTGTTCGAGATTTCAGAATTTCAACGTTCGAGTCTTTTGATGTGTTCTGGTGTGAGATCCTCCGAAGTCCCGAAGTCCCAAAGTCTCGGAGCACCAGAGTGACACAGCGTGATGATTTCACCTAGAGTGACATGGACCTATTCAAGAATTCAAAATTTGAGAGTGTTGTTGTGTTATGCTAAGAATTTCTCTGAATCCTGAAGCTCCGGAGCGTTGAAGCAGTAAAGCTCAGGAGATCAAGGGTTCGAGAGTTCACTAGTTCGGTGTTTAGAGGAAATGATGTATGGTGTAGGTAGAACCTCTGAAGCTCGAAGTCCCAGAGCCTTAGAGTCTCGAAGCTTTGAATAAGAGCCTTTCAATTAAGCGCTTGGTCACAACCCATGGTCACATGAATCTAGGGGTTGAAGGAAAAGGGTTAGTGCCCAATTTTTCTTTTAAAGACAAAAAAGGGCTTAGAGAAGGAGCCCATGGGGTTTTTCGTTTGTATGGACCTGTGTTGGAGGAAAAATACAAGAGCCTATAAACTTAAAGAGAGGATTCAACATGAGTCCAAGAGCCAATTCGGCTCTGAAGAATAAGAACAATTGTACATAGATTACTTCCCAGTAAGGACAATTTTTCAAATATTCATAAATTCTTGCTAAAAACTCAAAATTGAGCATGGAAGAAGGCATTGGAAAGATATGGAAAAGTATAATATAACTAATTACCCAGAAAAGTGAGTGGAATAGTCATTTCTCTGAAAAATAGAGGAAATCATTATGTTATATTATTGAACCAGAATGGTTCATATTTTCATGAAATTGTTAAGACAGTTATCCTGAAAAAGTTCAGTTGGTTGCATATTTTGCAGAGTTAAAAACAAGTAGATTAGATCAAGGTCAACACAGAGTGCATAACGATGGAAGATACACAAGGGGATTACAACCAAGAAGGTGATATTGAAGGGATGGATTTCCATTTGGATAATGAAGGTGCAAATTCGATTGGACATGGAGAAGAAATGGAAGAAAGCATGAACTTGGCAGAGACAATAAAAAATTTGAAAAATCATGTACAAAGTCACAAGTATGATAATGAAAGGATTATTAAAGCCAAGTAGAAGTAGGAGGACTTCAAGAGAAAGTTAATGCAGAAATTGAACATAATAGAAAATAAATTGGATAATGAGAGTGGCTCAAGCAACTCAAGAATTCACAGGTCTCCTGATGAGAAAAGAAGAAAAATGAGTGTTAGAATACATCACCATCACTCCCCAAGACATTCAAATAAGAGAACACCTAGTAGCTCAAGTTCATACCCCATCAGGAAGCATAAGAAGAGGATTGGGGTGGATGATCTGTGGGGAGAAATGAACAAAATCAAACCTCCTACATTTGATGGTGAGCACAAGAAGGATGAAGATCCAGATACATGACTGCTGGACATGATAAATTATTTTCAATTACATAATTACTCTTCATATGATGAAGGAAGAATTGATATCTACCATCTCAAGATAAAATCATCCATGTGTTCAGATTAGCTTGAAATACATTATGGAGAAAAAATTTACTTGGAAAGAATTCAAGAAGTATTTTGAAAATAAATACTTGAATAAGATATACTATGACAAGAAAATGAAGGAGTTCTTTGAACTCAAGATTGGGAGTATGACCATCGATGAATATGAAAGAAGGTTTTTGTATATGATTAAGTATGTTTATTTCATCAAGGATGAGACTGTTAAGATTCAAAGGTACTTTAGTGGAATGCCACCATTCATTAGTCACAAGATACAATATGATGATCCCAAGACATTGGAAGATACCATAAGGCAAGCTAAATGCTTATATGATCAACATAAAGGAAAACCAACTTTCCAAAAACCTTGGGAAGACAAGAAGAAATTCAAGATGGATCAGAGGAAGAATGGGACTAAGCCACCATTCTTTAGAAACAATCCTCAGGGACAACCAAATTTTAGATAATCAAGAACAATTTAGACATGGGGGCAAAGGCCAAGGAAACCACCTATTCAATGTTGTGGATGTAAAGGAGATCATATTTTTAGAGATTGTCCCAACATGGGTGAAAAGGCGAGGGCTGTTCGTAATGTAGAAAAATATAAAACAATGGAGGACATGGGGAGAAGAGTACCAAGGATATATGAAATCGTGGACAACAAGCAAGCTAAGTTTCAATCACACATGATTGAAGTGGAAGGTATGATCAACAACCAAACCATTGCAATTTTAATTGATTCAGGAGCTAGTCATAGTTATATAGATCCTAAGGTGGTGGAAATATTTCATTTTCCAAGAAGCAAGCATGGGAGATATTGGTTGGTACAGCTGGCCACATGATCCAAAAGAATATTCAATGAGTGGGTTAAGGCATGTCCAGTGGGCATGGACGGAGTGAACACCGGGGAAGATTTGAACATATTTCCTTTAGGTTTTGTTCGACAACACATGTATCCCAACAGAGGACGAACACCTTTAGTAACCACTCACATAACCAGATCAAAGATCAACACACTGATGTTTTCACATGGTTAAACCCCTACGGGGAAACATCCACGGCCCCAACAAACGCGACCACTTGGAGAAGTTTATTAATGCAAAGAAAAATATTATAGAGATATTTTACAAGAGAGTTTCTCACAATCGATCATCGACAAATGGCCCTCCATGCTCTTGAAATAGAGATCATGGACCAATCGAGTGTTAATTCATGGATCAATGGCCATTAAGATCGAGGATAGTATGAACTGTCGGATCCCTCTATGTTGGGAACATATCGTGACCGTCATATTTCCTAACTACAAATGCATACTAATGAATACTAAAGAAACACACTAGCAAACACACTTTTACCTGACGACACAATAGACCAAGTAGATATTAACTAAATCCTAAGTGTATAAATATCCTAACATCCCCCCTTAAGAATGACTTGGGATAGGATTGAAGGATTTACAATAGTGACACAATAGGAGAAGGAAGGAGGCATTAGATCCTAACCCCCCTTAATGACAACTTCCTGAACTCCTAACATAGATCGAAGTTTGGAAAACTTCGCTTCTGTTAGAGACTTTGTGAAAATGTCTGCAACTTGATCTTCTGTAGGGAAAAAGAGCACTTCAATAACTTGATCATGAATGATATTTTTGATGAAGTGAATGTGTAGCTCGATGTGTTTTCTATGCTAATGTTGAACTGGGTATTTTGTGAGCTTGATGGCACTCTGAGTGTCACACCAAAGGCTGGTTGGATGTTGGTGCTAGAATCCAAACTCTGAAAGGATCTATCGAAGCCACAAGGCTTCCTGACTTGCATTTACCACTGCTCGGTACCCTACTTCTGCTGAATAAAATGCAATAGCCTATTGTTTCTTACAGGCCCAAGTGACAGGTCTTGAACCAAGGCTGAAAACATAACCTACAGTAGACTTCTGATCATCAGGGTCACCAGCCCAATCTGAATCAGTGAAACCAACCAATAAAGGAGTCTCCACTGAACTATAATGTATCCCAAACTGAACTGTACCATGAATATAGTGGAGTATCCTTTTATCCTCTTTCCAATGGCTTTCATGGGGCGTTTGCATATAATGGGCAACAAGACCAACAACAAAGGAAAGATCAGGACGTGTATGAGTCAAGTATAAGAGGCTACCAACTAACTGATGGTACAGGGTGACATCAACTTCAGGAGAAGTACAGGTGGCAGTAATCGTGACTCCAGACTTGAAGGGAGAAGGGGTTGGTTTACAATCGTCTATGTGAAAGTGACGAAGAAGGTCACAAGCATACTTAGACTAGGAAAGAAAAATTCCTTCATTGGTTTGAAAAACTTGGAGGCCAAGGAAATAGTGCAAAAATCCTAAGTTTTTCATTTCAAATTTCTTCTTAAGATTGGTTTTCACATGGTTTAAAAGTTTTGAGTCACTATCAGTAAGGATAAGGTCATCAACATAAAGGACAATGATTATGATATGGCTTCCAACTTCCTTGGTATATACATTAGGATCAAAATGGCATCTAGAGAATCCAGTGGCAATAAGAAAGGTGTCCATTTTGGCATACCAAGCTCGGGGATCTTTCTTGAGACCATAAAGAGATTTCTTAAGGAAAAAAACAAGGCTATATTCATTCTGGACATAGCCAGGAGGTTGTTCCATGTATATTTCTTCTTGCAAATCTCCATTCAAGAAGGCGGTTTTAACATCCATTTGATGGACCTCCCATTTATATGAGGCAGCAAGGGAAAGGACAAGGTGAATGGAATTCATTTTGGCTACAGGGGCAAAGGTTTCATGATAGTCAATTCCTTCAACTTGGGAAAATCCTTTGGAAACTAAATGAGCCTTGTGTATTTCAACACTTCCATCTGATGCATACTTAGTTCTGTAGACCCATTTACATCTGATAAGTTTTCTTCCTTTTGGAAGAGGTACAAGATCCAAAGTATCGTTTTCCATTAAAGAATGATACTCTTCATTCATTGTTGTATCCCAATATGGATGATCTGAAGCTTCTGCAAATGTCTTTGGATCATGAGTTTCTAAAACTTGATCCAAAAGAGAAGAGTATCGCAGGAACTTTGAATGTGTCTGATGCTAATCTGAAGGATCACTGACAAGATCACCATTTTCTTCTCGTGTTGAACAGACCCATCTAGGAAGCGGTGGAGATGGTGTTGGTTCAGGTTCAAAGGACTCATCTGGAGGAGGGTGAGTAGGTGAAGGTGAATTTTCATCCTCACTATCATCATCTGAAGAAGAAACCAGATCAGAAGAAGGCACAAACACCGAAGATGGCTCGCAGGCTGAAGAAGGCACAACCATCGAATTAGGCTCATAGGCCAAAGAAGTCACAAATGTTAAATTAGGATCGTAGGCCAAGAGATTTTCATCAAATTTAACATCTCTTCTAACAATAATTTCATTACAATGTGATTGAAGAAGTCTGTAACCTTTGACATCTTCAGAATAACCAATAAATACACACTTCTCACATTTAGGCTGCAATGCTTTCCTTTTCTCATCAGGAATGTGAGACCATGCTATACTGCTAAATACACAAAAGTGACTTACATCTGGTTTAATTTTAGTCCAAGATTCTTCCAGTGTTATATTTTTAAGAGCCTTTGTGGGAGTGCGATTTACTATGTAATTTGCACAGTTGATGGATTCCACCCAATACTTTAGACTTAATCCATTAGATTGGATCATACAATTAGCCATTTCTTTTAATGTGCGGTTCTTTCTCTCAACAACACCATTTTGTTGTGGTGTATATGGAACAATGTGTTGCATTTGAATTCCCTGTGTAGTGTAATAATTTGTAAAAATATTGTTCACATATTCTCCTCCATTATCTGTTCATAACCTTTAAATTTGATGTCTAGATTGCTTTTCTACAAGGGCCTTGTAGGCCAAAAACTTGTCAAAAACTTCACTCTTAAGTTTTAATAAGTAAACCCAAGTATGTCTGGAAAAGTCATCAATGAAAGTTAAGAAATACTTGCACCCAGAAAAAGAAGGAGAAGAAAGTGGACCACACAAATCACTGTGAACTGTGAACAAGATGCAAAGGACCCGAGGCATGCCAAGAGGCACATTTTTCAAAACTATCCCGATGATGTTTGTCGAGAAAACAACCAGCACAAACACCATCTTTTCATGAAACAACAGGAAGACCAATCACCATCCGTTGATTATATAGTTGTTGCAATGAGCGATAGTTTAGATGACCAAACCGCTCATGCC
>JZKD02S1675393.1:206274-225762 GCA_000966675.3 Picea glauca
AGGACAGGTGGCGTACAGTCGGAGTTCGGGGTTCGGGGTTTGGTGGTGCATGCAAATTGTGTTCGCGTGAAACGCGAACTCCCGAAGTCCGAATTCCCGACATCCGAAAGGAAGAGTGTTGACTCTTCGGGCCCGTGAGAAATAGAAGGTCCTGGTGGGCGCAGACGGCTCGGTGAGGGGCAGGTTGCGTCAAATAGGCACCCCCTTGCCTATGAAAGTCGGAAACTCAGGGGTCTTGAACTACTTTACAGCATCTACGACAAAGAAATGCTGGCTATCATGCATGCACTAGCCAAATTCAGGCAATATTTGGTAGGTGCAAGGTTTGTGGTCAAATCAGACCATAACAGTCTTAAATATATATTGGAGTAGAAGGATTTGAATGAAAGACAACAAAAATGGGTAAGCAAAATACAGGCCTACGACTTCGACATTGAATTCGTCAAAGGGAAGAACAACGCAGTAGTCGATGCATTATCCAGGAGGCCATCCATTTTTTCCATGTCCGGTATGTCAGTTGACTGGAAGGATCACTTGATAGTGGAATATGCAAAGGATCGGTTCGCTTGTCAATTATTGGAGGGACAAATACAGGATGAAAACTTCAGGATCATGAAGGACCTCATTTATTACAAAGGCCGAATCTTCTTAGTTCCTGGATCATCTCTCAAAGCTAAGATCCTGCATGCATGTCATAACTCACCCGTAGTAGGACATCAGGGCATCAGTAAGACGTACAGGCAGGTGAGAGAGAGGTTTCAATGGAAAGGCCTCAAGGAGGATGTGATCAAGCATGTCAAAGAGTGCACTACATGCCAAGAAAACAAGGATGAGCACACGCACCCTGTAGGACTGTTGCAGCCCCTACCCATTCCAGAGCACAAGTGGGAAAGTATATCCATGGATTTCATCACCGGTTTGCCCAGAGCACAGGGGAAGGATTGCATTTTTTTTGTGGTAGACAGGTTGACAAAGTTTGCGCACTTATTCTCCATAGCCACAGACTTCAGCGCAACACAGGTGGCCGAATTATTTTTCAGAGAGGTGTTCAGACTACACGGCCTACCCAAGACCATTATCAGTGACAGGGACAACAGATTCATGAGTACGTTTTGGCAGGAGTTGTTCAGATTAGTGGGTACGACATTGACTCCTAGTACTAGCTATCACCCTCAGACGGACGGTCAGACTGAAATAGTCAACAAATGGGTGGAAGGCTACCTCATAAATTACGTAGCAGGACAACAGAAAGCATAGTTCAGATGGTTGCACTTGGGAGAATATTGCTACAACACCACCCATCATGTATCCATAGGCATGACACCATTCAGAGATTTATATAGCTATGATCCCCTTTCCTTTATGGATATTGCCTTTGGGGACAATAGGGCACCCATGGTGTAGGATTGGATACAACGGAGCCAGGACATTCTCCGGGAGTTGAAGGATCATTTACAGAGGGCACAAAATCAGCAGAAGGTCCAGGCAGACAAACACATAATGGAGCGCACTTTTGAAGTAGGTGACTTGGTTTATTTGAGGCTCCAACCTTACAGGCAGGCCTCAATTAAAAAAGGTGGAGCAGAAAAACTACAGCCACGTTTCTTTGGGCCCTACAGAGTCAGCAGAAAGATAGGGGTCGTGGCTTATGAGTTAGAGCTTCCACCAGGAAGCTGAATACACAATGTCTTCCATGTATCCTGCCTGAAGAAGGTTATCAGCCAACACATCCGCCCCATTGAGATACTACCTCCCATGGATGAAGAAGGTCAGCTGATGTTAGTTCCGGAAGAGATATTGGAAGTTCGAGAAAAGAAGCTTCGGAAGAGAAGCATCAAGGAGTATCTAATCAGGTGGAAAGACTTGCCCATTGAGGATGCCACTTGGGAGAGTGAATAGATGGTACGAGATGCAGGTTTGGAATTACTTGAGGACAAGCAATTTCAAGCAGGGGAGACTGTAATGTCCCCCACCTCTTAGGGAGGTGATGAGGAGACTCAGTGGCCTGGGCACCCCCACTAGGTCATAGTCTCACACTAAGGGGGGAGGTCAACTAGATTAAAGTTATATTTTTAAGTTGACTTGAGAAAGGGAAAGGATAAAAGGAGGGAAAGATAGCTCAACAGAAGAATAGAAGTTAACCCTGGGAGTTAACTTAACTCAATAGAGGATTAGAAGGAAAAGTATAAGTAAGAAGCTAGGGCACACCTATGGAGCATTCTGATTTTGGTACATTTCTTGTTAGTGCTCTTGAGCATTCAGTTTGGGGGTTTGTTGTACAAACCCTTGTGAGCAACTCAATGGTGAAATATCCACTCACCTTGTTCCACAGCTTGGTCTCGAAGATGAAATATTCCTCCACACCATTCTACTCTCAGCATATCTCCTTCTAGAGCTTCAGAAGACAACAGGGCCGTACTATTGGGGAATTTCCAGCAAGGATGCACCATACCATTGAGGAGGGTTCGATTGAGCTATTCAGGAGGGCGCAACTCTCTTAGGAAATTCCACAGTTGGAGAGGTTTGCATTGGATGTTGGGTTCAAAACTTCAGGAGGAGGATCCTGCTGCCCTGGTCTATTACTTGACTGAGTTTGGGCTCATTTGGAGCATTCTTCCACCAGGGCCGGCTTATTGAGGGCTTTCGTCCCCCACTTGGAGCGTGGCACTCTCTAGTTGGAGGGTTTGACATTCAGATCTGCTTGGTACTGGTATTCATTACTTATCCAGCCTTTAGAGGCTTCTTTTGTATTGATGGGAACATTTTGTAGCAGCTCATATATTTTGTTTGTAAGGCCATCTGAGGTTTATGCCAGATCGACCATCTATTGTATTGATCCTACATTGCTTATAATAAAGGGGTCAGATCCTTGCTTGTGCTTCTATATCTTGAATGTATGATGATCTTCATGTGTTGAACGAATCTTGTATCCACTTAATAACTCAATAAACACCTGCACATCGACAAACTAGTGGTAGTTAGTGATTCTAAGCCAGAATTTGGCTTGGGATCATTACACATTCTCACTTATAGGATATAGGGTGGGATGGATAGTTATATGTAAGAAAAAAACAAGGTATAAAATAGTTGGGGATGGAAAAGAGGAGCTCATCTTTACATAGTTAGGTATTTCCCCTAACTTCTTTGATGATGGCATATAATGTTTCTTCTCCTATAATTTCCTTAGTTTCTATTTCATCTGCAACACTAGCAACCATCAAAATGGCCTGGGAAGTCCCCCTAAAAACCATGAAGGAATCTCTCTTTCTTGTGTACCTTGAAGGTTTGAAGCTATCTATGGAGCATCTCACTCAAGGATAGATCAACATGGTTAAGATGATGATCACCCTCTCCATCCTAATTGATATCTAAGATATTGGGAAAATTAACTTCTACTTGCATCATGGATTAATTTTCCACTTCAGAGGGTTCTACTCAAGGCTATCTAATCTCCATCAATGGATCTCTCTCACCTAGAAACGCATGCTTCAAGAGGAGAACTATATTTACCCATGTGTTAATGGTTTATTAAATGTGGAATTCAACTAAACATTAGACACATAACATATCCTTAACTAAGGCCCTTTTCCTTGGGCCATGTAGGCTTATCCATGAAGCCTTATTTTCATACTCTCAACCCCTTATTTAGACTCTCTCTCTACCATGATGACCTGGGTAAGGCTTCCAAAATCGCCCTTCAATTCTTGTTGTATGAAAATTTGAGTGTGATTAGAAAATTCCACTTCCATAGTGGAGAAAGAAAAAAGAGGCCCATTACCACCTATGCTGGAATTTGTGTTGATATGGACTTGTATAAAGGACTCTTGGGAGAGATCACAATAGTAGAAAATGACTATCTCTAGAATCAATTATTGGATTATGCGAAAATTAAATTTAGATGTAGGTCTTGTTATGGATAAGTGCATGTTACATCCCATTACACCAAATTTTGTTTGGATGCCAACTTCTTAGGATAAAAATGAAAACACAAGAACAAATATATTTGAAAGTGACAAAATTCTAATGCTATATTGTGGAGAGAGACTTAGGGCCTAATAAAAAAAGATTTATCGTCAACCCTTTTGACACTTTGGATAAGGCTTTAAGAATTCCTATTGAAAAAAATAACCGTTTGATAATGGAATCTTTGACACCTTCACATGAATAAAAGTGAAGTCAAAAGGACTTGTTGTGGGAACAAATGCCACAACCAAGATAAGAAAAGCGAGGGAGATAAGAGAAGGATGAGAAACACATAAGATCTGTCCTAATTATAGCTCTAATGCATGTTCGAGAAATAAATAAAAAAACCCATCTAATGTGATGAGGTCAATGAGGCAGTAATTACCTTGAACCATCTAATTGACTAAAAGAAATGTGAAAATAACATTATGATCAATGAGACATAACTATTCTAAACAATATAATATATATATGTGGAAGCAACATGAACAACGAGACCATTAGCTTTAATTGAATAAGAATAAACGAATGCGACTCATGAACTAACATATCGTATACAACCTAAATTGGACTCAAATAATAAACAAACAAAATCCCCCGAGAAAAGGAAAGCAGCCACTAACTACATGACCAAATCATGAAAAGGGAAAAAAAGGCATTTATTTTAAATGTCCCATTTTATGTTTGAATATATCAACAATTTGTAAGAATTTATTTTGTTTTTCACCATGTAAGAAAAAAGAAAAATCATGGAAAAATGAGAATCATGTATCCTTTTCATCTCTATTATCTCTATAACAATGATAGAAGGTGAAGAATGTTTTTTTTTTTAATTTTATAAAAAATTCTATTTTTATTAAAAAGTTTTAATGAAATAAAATATTTATTATTTAACAAAATAAAAAATAAAAATAAAAATAAATATACCATTTCCTTCATTATCCAAATTATATTTTAAAATACACATTTTAAATCATATTATATTATCACACCCATTGATATGTAAAATTACATTTTACTATTATCACACTAAACAACATATAAATAAAAATTTAGTAATTTATCCCCAAAAAAATCAAAATTACAATAATTTTTTATTATTTTAACTGAAATTATAACAAAATTCAAAGACACAATATTTTTTAATTAAAAATATAACAATGTATCTTTAGATGACTGGTATAAAAATTGCTTGTAACCAAAATTCTCTTTCATAAAACGTCGAACAAGGTCGACGAAATCCAGATATATAATAACTTCGAACAAACAATAATCTCATTTGTGATTTCTCGATAAGACCTGGAACCAATGGGAAAGAATATGAAATTTTTACCACCATCATTAAGTAGTTTTAATCAGAATTAGGGTTAAGAATTTGGTTTAGTGTTTAATAAGTTTTCAATGGACAGGATTAAATATGACTGGAATATCCTTAGTAGTCACACAAATATGACTGGATTAAATATGACTGGAATAAGTTTTCAATCATTAACTTCCTAGCTATTATACAGACATCCGTTTATGTGTTTACTTTTTTACATTTACCTAATCATATTTAAAAATTACTTTGATAACTAACTGGATAGCCAAGTAAGTGATTTACATAAATTAAAATATTAACACCAGATAAATGAAGCGTAACCGTTTATTTGTTAATCAATAACAAAATTTAATAAATTCTTTAACAGCGGATACCTTTCGGCGTTATCCAGTGGCTGTTTTAGTTGTTGTGCTAGTTTAATGTATAAATGGATTCAACATATTCAAAAACCTTGAAACATTCAAATTATACAAATATAACAACTCAAATCTGAACATCCAACCATTTCTTAAAAAATTTCTAACAAAATCAAACCAAAAAATAAAATCATTAAATAAATCATTTTCATATGATTTTGATTTAAAAAAATAAAATATTGGTAAAAAAAACTTTGAACTTACAAAATGTATAATTAATTTTTATTTTAATTATAAATTTTAAAATTTCATGTTTTAAAATTTTAAAATAATATATTTTTTTATTGTTTAAATTATTATTATTTACTATAAAATTAAATAATTTAATCATTTAATATCAATAAATTCCCATTTCAAAATGCTATTAAAATATATATATATATATGATTGACACTATGAATTTACACACATCTATGAACAAAAATAAAGCTAGACCATGGCATATCTTCGAACATATACAACATAAATGGGCTGAGTGTATATTGTTTTCCAATATACTTCTCTTGAACAAATTAACAATGGTTATAAATAATAGTAAGATATTAAGTTTTTTTTTTTTAATTATTAGTGACATAAATTTGTAAGAAATTATTATTTTTTATTATTTAAAATTCATTTCTGAATGTAAAAATGGATTGAGCATATTGAAAAATAATCATAAATATATTAAAATTATAAAAAATAATCATTCAAATCTAAAAATCTAACAATTTCTTATTAAATTTCTAAAAAAAATCGTTTCGTAAAAAATTTAAACTAATGCTTATTGAAATCTCACATGTTTCGAAACCGCAAACATTCCACGTGCACACATGACAAAAAGGTCAAACTATTCATAGTCTACAGATGAAAACGTCCTTCGTAGACGTGGTGGCACAGACATAACTTACTAAAAGCAGAATTTTGGAAATTAAAAAAAAAATCTAAAATGGAAATATACCAACAAACCTGGAAAAGGCCGAGTGGCCGGCGAGAAACAGCTCACAGTCCATTTTATATCTAGAGAATCTTCCTTGGCCTGATATATATATATATTACTGTACTGTACATACTGATCTTTCATAATTACATACTGAGAATCTTCCTTGGCCTGATAACAGCTAACCAATAATTAAATAATTACGTTGTACGCGCTTTGTGCTTTCATGAAACGGGCACGTGAACAAAGTAAAACTTGGCTGGAGCTCGACCTATTTGTCGCTGTATCTTATAAAGGAAACGCGATCCAGTTCTTCCGCATGAATTTCCAGCCCCAAGTCTCGATCTCATTTATATAGAAAATAGGTCAGAATACTGACCTTACTTTTCGACACAGTTTGGAGGCCCCTGACTTAAGATCAATGGCCGAGGAAGTAGCGAGCGCGACCAGACGAGTAGAGGATGTACCAGGCAGTGAAGAGGATTTATCACCCAGTCGAGAAATACTGAGTATTTCGAGCAACGAAGAGGGTTTACTACCAAGTCGAGGAATACTGGGTATTTCAAGGAATGAAGAGGATTTGTCAGGCAATCTTAAGATGGAGGAAGAGGTAGATTTTGCAAATTACTGTACATATCATTCATTCTACAGTTTAAGCAAGGCGCTTTAAAGTTTAAACATTACGGATTTCCTTTACCTTTTAATTATTTTTACTTGTGAAATATTATGGAAGCAGAAGCCAGGCTGGAGAAAATTTTTAGCTTATATTGGACCTGCAGTTCTGGTGTCCATAGCCTTCATGGATCCTGGAATGCGTATGTACCTACAAATCTTTAACAATTTTATTTTCATGTGTATATTTGGATATCGATATTGATATTGAGAAAGGCGAATGGTAAATTCGATGTTTCTAATTCCGGTTGTGTCTCAGTGGCGTCTGATTTGCAGGGAGGGGCGAAGTACAAATATGAGGTGTATAATAATATCGATAAGCTCTGGAATGAAACATTTGTTCTGGATTAATTACTTTTTCGATCAAAAGAAGTTGCAATTCATCCTAATACAACATCGTTTGTGCAATTTTATGGTGTTTTGTAGTTACTATGGGTTATTCTTGTGATGTCTATAAGTGGCTTGATTATTCAATATCTTGCATCGAATTTAGGAGTTGCAACAGGTCTGTCCTATGTCTGTTTCCTCTGTCAAAAATTATATGATTTGAGATTATGTTCACCCGTGAACTGGCTAACCTATCAGGTAAGCATCTTGCGGAACACTATAGAGAAGAATATCAAAGAAATTTAAATTTTATCTTATGGTTCCTATCAGAAGTCGGTGTTATTGTAGCAGATATTCCTGAAGGTTAGCATTTTCATGAATGATGATGCACAGTAAACTTCGTTTATTTTGATTTGTGATGCAGTAAACTTCTTTTATTTTATTCGTGGGTTAAAATGAAACTGCAACTAAAGCAAGATTTCAATGACAATATTGATTTGAACTCCAATTTACTTCCTTCGTTGCGTTCTATCTTTTTTTGATCTCTTTCCTTCACTGTATTGATCATTTTTTTATCTCTTTCCTTCACTGTATTGGTCACAGTGCTGGGAACTGCATTTGCTCTTAATATGCTCTTCCATATACCTACATGGGCTGGTGTTCTTCTAACCGGATTCAGCACACTGACCCTAATTGGAGTGCAGAGATTCGGGGTGCTCCATCCGATCCTTTCGACTATATTATATACATGTGTTTCAATACAAGATGGCATTTAATTTTTCTGAGGAAACCTGGTTACTTCAAAATCTTTTAACCTGTGCTATAAATTGGGACATTGCAGATGAGAAATTTGGAGGTAATCATTGCTTTTCTTGTACTTACAATGTTTGGCTGTTTCTGTGGAGAGCTGGCGTATGCAAAACCTAATCCCAATGAGGTCTTGAAAGGAATGTTCGTTCCTAATTTAAGTGGAAATGGAGCAACTGCTATTGCCATTTCTCTGATTGGAGCCTTGCTTACGCCGTAAGCCCCTATCACTTGGCTCTCTTATTTATTCATCTCAATGAGTATAAATGATGAGTATAAATAAGTATATTTGGCCAACACCAGTATTCTTATTAGAAATTTTGGTTAAACATTTTCCCCTTTTATAAACAAAATAAGTATTTAGTTGCAGATTATATATCCTTGAATATGAAGAATTACAAATGTAATAACCTATATATTAGCATTACAGAATTTATTACTCTGTTATTGAGTGTTTACTCATAATTTTCAGAAAATATAATTATCCACCATATCCAGGTACAATCTATTTCTTCATTTTGCCTTGGTTCTCTCCAGGAAAGTACCACCTACTGTTTCTGGAGTTAATGTAAGTACTCTTTAACAGATTAGAAAATCCATGTAGAGAACAATCCTTACTTTCCATTGATTTTTCTTTACAAATTAGGGAGGATTTTTGATGAATCGTTAGAATTACAGGTTTTCATTATTTAAATTACAAAATGGAATTATTTCAATTAGAATGAAGTCTACTAATTCCTCAATGAAGTCTAGTAATCCCTCCCTCTACTGTATCATATTTGTGAAATTACAAAATTTCATTATCAAAACCATAAATCTTAAGCCCCAAACTCCGTAAATAACCCCAAACTCCGTAAATAACTTGCTAAATAGAAACATTTGCTAGACAAATAAACTGCTTCCCGGGCAACCATAGACATGTTAAGGACTTATTAATCAAATTCAAAAGACTATGAAATCATCTTAAAATATTGTCTCTGTTCCAGTCAGTATGCAGGTATTTTCTCATAGAAACTGGAGTTGCTCTATTTATGGCATTCTTAATMAACGTCGCGGTTACCTGTCTGAGCGGGGCAGTCTGTTCTTCCCCAAACTTATCTACAGAGGATTTGGAGAACTGTGGGAACTTGGAYCTGAATACGTCGTCTTTTCTATTAAAGGTAAGCCGATCCTTCCATCCAAAAAAARATTTCGTCTYTTTGTCAGTAGGCTTTGATTCTACTCCCTATTTTCTCTTCCAGAGTTTCAAGCCGTTAGATAACTTTATAAGCGAACGGACTTATGCAGTAATCGTGACTTTGATTCTTTGCTCTGTCRTTTGAAGAAGGAGTTGGYTAGTTGTTGTATRGAATGGTTTTTTTAGTTGGAATTTCATAATATAAATTTATAATAATCRGTATTTTTTGTTATTCAKAATTTATTTTTKAATATARAAATRGATTYAGTRTACTAATAGTTGTTGTAGTTGTTGTATGGAATGGTTTTTTAGTTGGAATTYSAKAATATAAATTTATAASAATCAGTATTTTTTGTTATTCAGAAWTWATTWTTTTGAATATAAAATTAGATTCAGTATACTAYAAAAACTCCAGAGTACWAKKWYTTTWCAGAAATAAATATTTAAATCTACAAATCCAACAAGAAAAAATCTTAAAATCTTYATTTCTKAGAATGTTTAGGCTACYGMTTTGAAAAACAATTGTGAGTAAATATACATCCGTCTCAAAATTARGAATTACTCATATTGTTAATGGGCAGTGTTCAGAAACTCGTAAACGGGAAACCCTCTTTTGTTGTTCTTCARCATGTTCTAGGTAACTGGAGCTCAAAGATTTATGCCATCGCACTACTGGCCTCTGGGCAGAGCGCATCGATTACAGGAACGTATGCTGGGCAGTATATCATGCAGGTGCAGTAATGCATTACTAACTCATATTTTTGCCAACTTGAAGAGAGATGAATTTTGAATTTTGCTAACCAGCTTTGCGTAATATTCGCATAATACAGCTTCGAATGGCATTTGACTGTGGTATATTGTTTTCGTTGCAGGGTTTTCTCAATATGAAAATGAAGACATGGCTCCGTAATCTTATCTCGCGGTCCATTGCCATCATTCCAAGTTTGTTAGTTTCTATTATCTATGGTTCTTCTGGTGCTGCGCAGCTTATTATTATTTCGTCGGTATGTTGTTAATGTGTACGCCTATTCGATACAACATTTCTGTTCTTCGAAGTTGACATCGCAATTAATCTCTTATAGAAATCTTTTAAATGTTTTGTTTTTCTAAAAACTAATGCTATCCGTTTTCCTTCCATGCAGATCATTTTATCATTTCAATTGCCATTTACATTAATTCCACTCTTGAAGTTTACGAGTAGCGAGATAAAGATGGGTCCTCACAAAAATTCAATCCGAGTAAGTTGCTACTACCAGATTCGAGAAGAAATCATTTTTTTTGTTACTCGAAATCTAAGATAAAAAGGTTTCATCGTTTGATTTTACCTTAATTGAAAAACGTTCGCCTGAATTGTATGACAAATTTTTCTATTGCATTTTAATAAACGTCAAATGTTCTTTATCGTGTCGCAGATTGTGGTTGTTTCTTGGTCAGTGGGATGGTGTATCATAGGCATCAACATCTACTACCTGACTACAGAATTTGGGAAATGGTTGGTCCATAATAGTCTGCCTAAGGTAGCTTCTATATTTATAGGATTAGTGGTATTTCCACTCCTGGCTCTATATACGGTGGCAATTTTTTATTTGGCTTTCCGACGAGAAAAGAAAGTCACTTATATGGCTCAAGTAGGATTCCCAATTTGATCTGAACTTACAGTGAGTATCGATTGATCTGAGTTACAAAAAACTGATATCAAATTAGAAGTGATCTGAAATTCGAATTCAAGTGAGTGTGAATCGATTAATTGTAGAGAATTGATTTGGAATTACAGTGAAGGCATTTTAAATTAGACCGAGTATTAGCAGATCTGAAATATAGTCAGTCTTTTTCCCATCCTGTCTCTGAGTTGGTTTCACTGTGGCGATTCCGTGCAGCACTAAAACTTCTATAACCTTGCTTGGCCTCCATTACTATCAAGAAGTGAATTCCTAACATGGAAATAAAAGCGGAAACACAGACACAATTAACCATTGAAGGATACAAAGTCTTTATGTGAAACAACCATCTTGGGCTATAAAAGTTCCACAACACGTAATAGTATAGATTCTTAATAATTTCAGAAAGTAGGGTACATCTTATAGGCATGCTGTTACAAAATTACCATGGGACAGTACTGGCTTCTGCATTCATGTTTGTGATTTGAAAGTTATAGTTGTTGGAAATTGTAATTATAAGTGGGTGAAATTTTCACTTCTCAGTGGATTTGTCAGTCAGCAGAATTGTTGGTCACTAAGTTTGTCTAAGTCAAACTCAGTCTAAGTCAATCGGCAAGCATGGGAGTTTTAAATGGAGTCAATTTTTATTTTTTATTTTTTAGAGTTCAGTTAAGTAGTTGAAGAGTCACTCATATTAATGGTAATGGTAGTTTTTAATGTTGAGGTAGAGAGAATAAAGTCTTGAAGGAGAAACAACAACAACTGAGGAGTTGAAGAAGTCTGAACACAAGCTCTGAGTCTGTAGAAGGAGAAACAACAACAACGGAGGAGTTGAAGAAGTCTGACCACAAGCTCAGAATCTGTAAAGTAGAAACTCATCGGAGTTGTTGTATTTTGTATTCGAACACTAAGCCAAGTTATTAATATTAAATATTTTGTGTGTTGACAATTTTATGTCATATTTCTGAGTTTATATGCTAGACATAACACTGAGTTATTTGGTATCCATAAATCATTTCATTAAGTTTGTTTGTTCACAGCGCGCAACAAATCGTGCAGTCTCACAGTTCGTTTTGAGAACTGTATAGCTAAGCCTATTTGGTGCTCAGTATTTAAAACTGCATTGGGCTACGTCTATCCGAGATTTGGTATCAGAGAAAAAGCTCCACTTAGGATAACAGTGTCCCAACTTATCCAGCCTTACAGTTCTATAAAGCTCTTTCCCTTTTCCTGGCCATAAACGGTTTTAGCAACTAAAATCCACACTTCTACAATCAAAATCAAAAAAGTAAAAGTTGTCATTTACAAAGATCTTTACGGATGAAAGATGCTTTCGCGGAGAGGTTAAATTTGACAGTAAATAATTTTTTTTTTGAGTTATATAAGTGTCAAATACTACCAATTCCAATTCCAAAATTTACACTTATTTGCACTTAATTTGTGAAACAGTTAGTTTGACGGGCAGAGTAAAAATTCACCAGTACCATATATTTATGTATAAATTTATAATATATATAATTATAAATTTATACAAATATATTATAATTTAAAAAATTTAAATTTATATAAATATATTATATATTGTAAATTTATATATAAATATATTATATATTATAAATTTATATATAAATATATTATATCTAGTTAATTTATAATATATTTCATAAAACTAAAAGATATAATATATATAAGTCCACGCGGCACCTTCAGCACGTACATACTCCGAGTTACAGACTTATAGTGCTTCTTCCTGTGTTTGGAGTGCTGCGTTTTTTTAGAACTTTTCACCTAAATTGAGCAGCTGAAATTAGAATGTTTTCTGTTTCAAGAATCAAATCAATCCATATTTTTGAATTTACCAAAAGTACATTTAGATTGCCAAAACTGGAGGGCTTTAGTTGTTTCAGCCGGTTATAAACTTTATAGCACATTTTACAGGATGCACAAAGCGCTCACCAAAATGAGAACTGAAGGTTGATGAGAGGGAAGAAAAGATTAGGATTGAAGAATACTACAGGTTGAAAATTGAAGGTTGAGCCTGAAAATTATATTTGGATTCACCAACATTAACATTGTATACATTGTATAGATATTTATTTTATTGTGCTGATTTGATTTCTGTATAGTGGAAAAAATATTTTTAAAGGGCATAACATTTTAATGGTGTTGTATTCAATATGATATGGCACATCAAATATTTTTATATAAACTTTTGTAGTTTGATGATATTATGTTAAATGTAATTTTATAATAATTTTATGTTATGCATAAGTTGTTTTTGTGTTCAGAATTTTTTTTTGCTCTTGTATCAATACATATCATTTAAATGATGGAGAAAAATAAATATAAAACTTCTTGAAAAAGACAGTTTAAAAAAAAAAAAATCATAAAAAAAATTACTTAGATTTATAAGAGTGCCCATCAAATTTAAACATTCTATTTGCCCATTTAAAAGTTTTGCTACTGTAAATCAGCTTTTGATTCCAAAAAAAAAGTTTTTTTTTTCACTCCATTTTCGATTTGTTCTCGTGTTTTAAATACATAAACTGTTTTTATTTTTAATTTTTTTTAAAAGTAGGGGAGGAAATTTTGTTGTCCTCGAAAATTATTTGCATGCCACATGCATATGCTCATCCGATTACCAACACCGATATATATATATATGTGAGACACCATTCGGTACCAATATTTCTACGCTCCATACTAAAAAGGTATTATTCCACTTTTCCTCGTTGAACATTTACCTTTTTTTTGACAAATTCGAAATAGCTAAATTTCTTCTCGGAAAATATAAGCATTTGAGTTTAGGCTTTTGCATATCAGAGGGTTTGCCTTCTTCCATCTCCACCTTTTTGACAAATTCGAAATGGCTAAACTTCTTCTCGGAAAATATACGCATTTGAGTTTAGGCTTTGCATATCAGAGGCTTTTCCTTCTTCCATCTCCATTTTCTCAACAACCTTCAAATCTTCATAGCCACAATTACGTAGCTGATGAACGCTCATAGGTGTATTTAATTTATAATTCGGGTTTATGTTATAATTAAGGTTTCATAATTATTTTTAATTAGATATAATTTAATAAGTTTTTATATAACATTACAAAAGTTATTTTGACTATTGATATATTTATTATAAATGTTTTGTAGTTGAAGTTCAAAACACGAAAAGAAAGAAAACCACAGGACTGTTGAAAACTAAAAACTAACTGATCTCATAACATTATCAATATTATCTTCTTCAAAGTCAAACAAATAAAATTATTTGAATGCCACGTGCATATGCTCATCCGATTACCAACACCAATATATATGTATGTGAGACACCGTTAGGTACCAATATTCCTACAGTCCATACTAAAAAGTTATTATTCCTAAGGTGCGATACACAGGAAATCTAAATATGTGACAGGTGGGAATAGTTTCAGTAATTCATAAATAAATGACACTGTAGCTTCCATAAAATTATTTTGTTTATACTGTAATCTGTCATAGACTCTAGCACTTGCTCTCACATCGTACGTTTACATGCAAAACACAAAAATCCAACTTCTATTGATTAAAATTATAGAGAATATTTGTAACAACCCTTCTAGTTAAGGATAACTACTCTGTCAACAGGTGCAATTTTTTTTTTGTTTGTTAAGTGTATGCGCGCGTGTAGAAGAAACAACCCGCTCGACTCTACGTCACCACTCGGACTAACAAGGTGCAAGTAAGACGAACACAATAAAGACGACCCGACATATCACAGTGACAACGAGAAATAAACGCCCCTGGACATAAGGCGTGCAACTAGCAGTTGTAAGCAGAAAAAGATACCAGGGGTTAGGTACAGTACTGCCACAGAATGAAAGAATCCAACAGTAGAGTGGAAGTAGTGGAACTGTGCCTTTTAACAGCTCGAGACTACTGATACGGCTCAAAGTGTGTCTCAAGAGTGGAACTGTGCCTTTAAACAACCCGAGACTCTTGATACGGCACTGGATTCCTTCCACCGGATTTACACACAGACATAAATACTAAGCTACAAGAGGTGTCTATATCCCACCCGACACAAGCTGACCCAACCCACAAAAATTTACAACCCAGTGCAATCTTAATTTAACAAGGGACTACCAGCTATATGAGTCTTAAAGTCATTCCATTGCGCAACTCTAAAACATAAATCGCCATCAATGGTAATCAGAAACATCATGGATGGTTGTGAAAGTGTTTTAACGCAATAGGCAACAACTAATCCTTCACCACAGCTCAATAAGTAACAAATTATCCTGAAATCATTTGACGCCATCATGGTAAATTTACCTTATCAATCATCCCATGAGGGTTAGCATCCTTACCCTGGTAATATAAAGATTTCGCAAATTAACCATCTAAACTGAAAGGACATTATACTAATGATCACGCCATTAACAATTCTATATATTGCATTAGATGACACTATCAACTCCTCACATCATAGTTTGCACATTCCTTCATAAGACGATTTATTAAAATAGCCTTACCTTACATTCATTAAATTGTAATGTGGTAATATTGCACTTACCTGCTAAAATAAGATTACAATAACATTATCTTACATTAGAATTTCCCTCACATAATGTAATAATAATTCAATAATACTTCCTTACATTCCTTACGTTTACCTTCCACAATAACGTTTCATTCTTTACCTTATATTCGGTCAATACATTCAGGTGAAACCTCGCAATCAACCTCCATAACCCTTTTTCTCTATGTTATATAACACTAACACTTATACTCCATATCATATGGCCACGCTACTCTAACATAAATCAAGTAATGTATTACCATCATTATAACCTTACATATTACCTAACCTTATTACATATTTAGTCACCCTACCTTACGCAATCTGTAATCAACTAAGTTATCCAACATTTACAGATCAACGACACTCCGCTACTTAACACATATCTTAACATCTCGTTTTATCATCTTACGTTCCATTCTATTCAATAGCATAGATAATGTCAAGAATTTATGGAAGGATAAACAGAGCTACTTCAATCTAATAATATAAAGGTAATCCAGTACTATTCTGTTAACTACACTCTGTCCTGCACTCACGATCTGCGCTAACATTTAGGAACCATATGTAGTAATAAATAAACCTGTCAGTTTCCACAAAAATTATATAAATAAATCTAAGGCTATCGTGTAACCATCTCTCTGCCCAGTGCTAACATTAAAACCATATATAATAATAAATACATCCTCGTCTTTTAAAATTCAAATAAATTGGGTAATCATGAAATGGGTTTATACCTTTAAAAGTTAGGCTCCAAAATCAAGTTCTCATCCATCAATTATAACTTTTAACAAATTCTTATTAAACTGAAAATACAAATTTTAAAAACAGATATGAAAAGGTTGTGTTTTTTTTTTTCCTTCCACTATTTCATTCACCTCGTATGAAAACATTTCATAAATATTACTTTTCAAAAATAAATCAGAATAGCGTTCAATTCAAATATCAACCAAATATGTTATAATAGGTTTCATGAAAATTATGAGAAAGGAAGAACTAGTTTATACATTAAAGTGGTTTTAGGGAATTAAAACTTTTCATTCCTAACTATATTTACAACCAAATTCAACTCTTATGAAAACATTCCATAATTATTGTTTAGCGAAATGAATAAAAATCATATACGTATACAGATTAGAATTCAATATAACATTACAACAATATGTAATAATAAATGAAACTCTTACGCATTCCAAAACAAGTTCAACTACACCACCCAAGATCAAAAACGTGTTACGGAAAATAACCCACGTAGGTCAGAATCGTCTGGTGAGGGAGCTGGCATCATGGCAGCGGTTGGGCCATTCGGCGTGCATGACCCTTTCTGGAACCGCGCCTCTGACAGCCGACCAACATGCGTCTCGGGTGGCCATGAAAGCGAAGATTTTGTGGGAGCAATGGTTGATCTGTCAAAAGTTAAAGATCCCAATTGTTGGACTGTTGCGCGACCTCCCAAGCTCTAAGATTGACGGGAAGGATCAGTAATTACCACCTTCTCAGGAGAGGTGACAGCGATGCCCCTCAATCGCGTTGTGGTCCATAAGAATTTTAATGAATGCATAATCCTCGTCATTCTGAAGGGTTCGCGGTAGAACCTTAAAGTTCACGCAGGGGGGTATGATCAAAGCTAAACCGTGAGGTTGATACTGGTGTAACGCCAAATCGAACAATTTGGGGCACTCTTCTAAATCTGTTCACGGATATGGTGATAATAAAAGGGAGAGCGCATAAAATAAAAATCAACTATGGTATAAAGAATTCAGTACGAGGGAATCATCTCCCCGTTTTCTGCCCTATCGGACTACGACCACCGGTAAGACGCTAGCTAAAATCTAGCACAGCTGTCGTGGTGAACAGAGGAAAAATTTCGCCCAAGGGTTTTCTGTCAGTCGCGCCACTGTGCACGATCTGACTGGAGCAGTAGTCGCAGCTACATCACTGCGTCTACTCCGCAGTGAATCCTTCCATGAGTCCGAAGGTGAACTCAGGGTTTCAATGCCAGCAACCACTGACGGAGGATAATAAGATAGTGACCATCGCGTAAGGAAAGGATCATGATTAAAGAGATTTTCAGGAGAAGATGAGATTCCAAATTTCAAGGATTTTTTTGTTCTTTCACCGATTATATTTGAATAACATAAAAACATCTCGACAGAGCAAAAATCAACGATAAACAAAAAATTATGGACAGCTAAAACCCTCAAGGAAAAATCCAAAAGGTGGCGTGGAATGCAAATACGAGGTCCATCCATGAACTTAGATACCTGAACAGTTATAAAGCTAAACACCATAAATCATTCCACCTCCCCTGGGATGTCGCGCTACAGGATGGGCTGACAAAGTTCAACAACCGCAAAGAAATTAACTCGCCCTCCCAAGGGCTCCGGGGTATTACTAAGGAGCGGGAAAAGAAGATCTGGTCAGAGTCAAAGGGTTTCGATTTAGCTCCTGGGTAAAGAGAATCACCCATTTTCGCAATTGTTATGCAAACACCGCAAAAGTCAACACAGGTGGCCATGGAGAACTCGGGTCCTGATAGGGAGGAAACGCAGGGATACCCAGACGCAAGGCATAGCGGTTCTAACTGCAAACGCAGATGTAACGGCAGAAAATGCAGAAGGTTTTTACCCACCACGCACAGAAAGGAACGAAGGAATAAATATCTTCCTACAGCACTGAAATTTAACCACCTAGACAACGTTTTACAACAGTTACTCAATAAAAGAACGCCGAAGTAAATAGCTAAAACATTCATTCCATCCAACCGGTTCCCACCCTGAACAAAATTCAATAGCTTCGTCTGAGAACCACATATAAAATACTGACAACAGAAGAGAAGACTAAGGCCCTAAGTTTATCTCATCTAGAGGATCATGAGGGTTAGATCTGAAGGAGGCACAGAAAAGTATAACCGGGAAATGGGATGGTCCCAGAATTTAACACAATAATAGACATCATGAGAGTTCATATACAACTTTACAAATTTTTCTTCTAAACAAATGTGCTTTCATACCTGTGACCGACGGCTGATATCCCGAAGTCGCTACCTCGTGCTTGTGCTCCTTGCCGCTCCTGCTCCTGCTTGCCGACCGCAATGAACTCATCGGTACCTCCCAGCCAAACACTAGGGGTACTCTCCTTCTCCCTTAGCCCCCCAAGCCGCAAAGGGGCCACACACAATCAGAGAGTAACTAGCTTCTCAGCTCGCCTCCAAGGCTAAGCTATCACTCAAGTCTGTTGAGAATCCCCAACTCCTACCAGAAATCAGTCCAGTCTCTAGTCTGGCAGCATAACCCTACCAATCTGAAAAAGGTCCCTTTTTTCCCCCTATCCCTTTGTTTTATCCAGTCTCAAACCCTAATTCTTCTTTTTCTTAGGTTTTCCCCCCTTTTCCTTTTTGATTTTTTTTTATTTTTTTATTTTTTTTATTTTTTTATATTTTTTTTGTTTATATTAATTTATTTTATTTTTCTTTTCAAAAACTCCAAGAGTGTGTGCGCTCAATATTAATTTCCTTTTATTTTCACAAGCTTAACTTTATTTTCTTACAATTTGTTTAAAATATAAATATACATGTATATATTTTCATTTTTCTATTTTATAAGCATGCATTCATCATGTAGTTTATCATTATCCATCATTTAAATTTACCATTAATATATATATATATATATA
>JZKD02S1675393.1:236540-252300 GCA_000966675.3 Picea glauca
TAAAGGAAGGACCTGGCAATTTCTCTGGTGGACGTAGCCCACACTGGGTGAACCACGTAAATCTGTGTCTCTCTTGTATTGTGTGTCTTCTGTGTTTTATTTTTGCATTTGTTTTGTTTTATTGCTCCATGGTCGTGTTTTTCTAACAATAAATGCCATGGACAAATATTTTGATTATGAAGAGGTAGAAGAGGAGAAGAAGGTGAAGCATAAAGTCACTAGGATAAAAGGACATGTAACTCTATGGTTAGCTGAGTTGTAGGAAGACATAAGAAGAAAAAGAAAATCCATTATCAGGAGTTGGGAAAAAATGGTGGCCAAATTTAAAGGTAAGTTCATGCATAAGGATTATCATTTGAATTTGTTTATATAATTGCAAAAACTTATACAAAAAAATATGATAGTAAAGAAATACATAAAGGAATTCTATAGATTGAACATTAGAGTTGGTCACATTGAAGAATATGTTGAGAAGGTTTCTAGATACATAAATGGTTTGAGGTATGAAATTCAAGATGAAATCAGTCTTTTCTCCTTGAGAACTGTTGAAGATGCATACCAAAAGAGAAAATGACCAGAAAATAGAACTAGAGAAACATAGGAAGGAGTCCAACAAGAGGTAGAGGAGAACCTAACAAAGGGGGATTTCAACCTTCAAAACAAGAGACATGAAGTTCAAGCAGCCAGTCATGAAGAGGAGACTCAAGAGGCATACTATTTTTCTTGAGAGGCCGAGGAAGAGGTAGAGAAATGAGATGTTACACATGTGGGAGAATAGGAGACATGTCATGGGATTGTCCAAAGAACAAGGAATTAGGTCAAATAAATGAAAATATAGCACAAGAAAAGGAAGAATATGTGAAGGTAGTCACACAAGAATAAGTTCTTGAGGTAGGGGAATAATTGTTGATAAAAGGAGTTCTAATCAAATCAGATAAGGAAGCTAAAGAACTAACCCAGAAGAAAAATCTATCTAGGAATGTATGCAAGTCAAGAGGTAACTGTTGCAAAGTTATTAATGATAGTGGTAGCGCAGATAATTTAGTTTCCATTTAAATGGTAGAGCATTTGGGACTTAAAAGTACGGTGCATTTCACTCCCTATAAAGTGTCATGGTTGCAAAAATGACATTATATTTTTTTGAATGAACAATGTAAAGTGGAATTTCATATTGGTAGCTACAAGGATTTTTATGTGATATAATTCACATTTTCTTCCATATTTTTTTGGGAATATGATCCAGGAGGATATCGGTGGCCACCCATCTATTCCAACTGGCTCAAAAACGTTTTTTGGAAATTTACTATTTTTAACAGTTTTTCAGGGCCATTTTTAGGGCGTAAACGACATTTTTTCATGATCGGGAACCTCAATATTCGTCAAAGGGATGATTGAGCCTGTGAAATGAAGCTCCTCGTCAATAAATTTCAAACCAGATATCATGCACCTAAAATGAATATTGTATGCAAAAGTTACAACCCCGGGAAGTTGATGTACCAACTTACCCCAACGGGGCCCATGTGACTTTTGGCGCCTCATCTCCAGGGGTTAGGTTTATGGATGTCTAGGGCTTTATCATTCATGTTTATTGTAAAAATGATTTCAGATCCTCACTGTACTCATCTTCTTATGAATGAGTGTAGTCGTCACATCTCTTCTTAGAGATAAGTTGTCACCATTCTAGTAAGCTTGTTTTTAGTCTGCATTTTATAGTTTTAGCATATTTCTTATTTAATAAAAGTTAAGTTTAATTGTACATATGTTATTATTCACTATTTCTTTGTGCTAATATTATAAGTATTTTGTTTCTTTTTTTCCGCTCATAAATCTGGATCATTGGTATTAGAGTGGTCTTCTCCTTGTCGTTTTTAAGTGCATGTCCCCAACACGGACAAGGTATAGAGAGTTGGGTTTCGAGCTTGTTTCTCTTGAGTAAAAATAATCTCACGTGCCCAAGAAACTGTCCATGGAGGGAGAAAATAAATACGAAGGGACAAGAGATCCTTTTAGAATGTTGATCGAGGAACCCCTCAAGCGATAGAGGAATGAGATGATGGACAACTTTGTACAAATATTTTGACGACAATTGACAAGTGACACATCCACCTCAATCGGAGGCATCGCCCCCTTCAAGGTACAAATCAATAGATATTCCTATATTTGAAGGTCAAATAGATGTGGATGTCGTAGATAAATCTTTAAATCTTATACAAGGGTATTTTTCTATCCACAACTTTTTCGATAAAGAAAATACTACATTTGCACTCAAGACTGTCCCCCATGTCAAATATTGGTGGGAGAGTTTCTGTGAGAAGAAGGAAATAGAGGGATCCACATTATTTGTAGTTGCACCCACTTGGCATTCCTTCAGGGATGTTATTAAGGAACAATATTATCGTGTTGGAAGTTATGATGACTTGTATACAAGATGGACCACACTACAACAAGAAAGAGACCAAACAATGCCAAAGTTCACCAATGTCTTCCATACCTTGTGCACCAAGATGGGTATAAAATATTATGAGTGACATTTGGTTCTCAAGTACCACGGTGGTATGCATAGATACATCCAAAAATAAATGGATTTTTTGGACATCTCATCCTTGGGCACGACCTATCGATATGCCATCCAAATCGATCATAATCTTAAAAAAAAGACGTGGTAGTTTGGGTCTCGGAACCCCTCACAGTAGAAGAAGGGAAAGGGAAAACTTAGGAAAACCAGTCCAAGATACAAGTAAAGATGGAGAATGGAAAGACGAAGAAATATACCGGGAAGTGGTGTGACTTCCATAAGAGCCCCTAGCATAACATTGTTGATTATTGCTCAAGCCATTGGTGGCTGAGGTGAAAACCTATGAATCATATGCAGGTTCCAACTCTAATTCAAAACCAAAAAATGGGAGACTGATCATTGACATAGAACACAGTGCCACTGTTTCTACCATCAAGATCCATCTCGATGAACCTAATGAGCCAAAGGAAGGTGTGCACCTATTTCATTCACAAATGTGGGTGAAAGGCACTCCACTGCACTTCATTTTTTATAGCGGTAGCCAGAAGAACCTCATCTCATTAGAGGTCGCCAAACGAAAATCCCTGCAGACAACACTGCACCCACAACCCTACACCATTTTAGGGCTCCACCAAGGAAGTGATCTTTTCATTAGCCAACAGTGTCACCTGTTATATGAAATAAAGCCATTCAAATATGAGGTATTGTGTGATGTTGCTCCCCTTGATTTTTGTGATGTTCTTTTGGGCCAAAATTATTTATGGAAACATCATGGTATAAATGAGTCTAGGATTCACATTTTTATTATTACTTTGAACAAGAAATTGTACAAGATATCCGAGGTAGTCCCACCAAGTGTTATTTCCTTGATCTCTGCAAAGCAATGCAGGAAGGTCATTTATCATACCAGGAATTTTGTCTTCTTCGTGATTCGCTCTCAGAGGGAGAATAAAATTTCAACCACATCCATGGCCTCCGCAACCGACCTCTCCATGAAGGAGAAGCAAGTGGATAAGGTTGTGGAAGAATACAAAGAATTTTCTCATCACCTTCTGGAGTACCTCTGCACTGTCAGGTCAAGAATCCCATCAGTCTAACTCCTAACACACCGCTACCCAATGGATCAGTATATCATCGCTCTGTGTTAGAAAATGAGGAGATCAAGTGTCAAATCCAAAAACTCTTCCATAAGGGAACATTTGATCTAGCTCATCACCTTGTGGAAGCCCAATTGTTTTGGTGCAAAAGAAAGACGGGACCTGATGACTATGCATTGATTATCAATCCCTAAATAAAATCATAGTCAGGAATCGATACCTAATTCTCTGAATAGACAATCTCCTTGATCATATCAAGGGGGGGAAATACTTCACTAAGATTGATATGAAGTCTAACTACCATCAGGTCCCAATAGAGAAGATAGATGTATGGAATATTTCCTTTAATTCAAAATAAGGTCTTTTTGAATGGTTGGTAATGCCATTTGGTTTCACAAATGACCCAACAAATTTCATGAGGATAGTGGACAATATCTTGCAGCATTTAACTAATTATTTTCTAGCGGTGTATCTGGATGACATCCTCATCTACAACAAGACTTTGGCGGAACACTTGTAACATATTAAACATGTTCTGCACACTTTATGACAACACAAGCTATATTCCAACTTGGAAAGATGCTCATTCGACAGGGACATGGTGCAATACCTAGGCTACATTTTTGATTCACATGGTGTGTATGTGGATCCAACCAAGATCCAAGTCATCCGTGACTAGCTAGACACAACCATTCTCATTGATCTTCAAAGCTTATTAGGCCTTGCCAATTTCTATAGAAGGTTCATGTTGGGATTCTCCCATATTGCATGGGCACTCAACCAAGTAACCAGGGGTGGTGGTAAGTAAAACTTTGTGTGGGTCATATCCCAACAATAAGTGTTCGATGATTCGAAGTAGTTATTGTACTCAACCCCATTTCTTTCACTACCTGACCTGCAACAACCCTTTGAGATCGAGACATATTCTCAAGACTATGTTGTGGGCACAATCCTCACTCAGCACATCCACCCCATGGCTTATAATAATGAGACACTATCAAATGTCATCCGTAAGTACCCCAATTACATCAAAGAAATGTACTCCATTGTGAAAGTCTACTACCAATGGAGGTATTACATTCTCAGGAAGACGATAGTCATACACATTGATCATAAGTCACTACAGTTCATGCAGACATAAGGCAAATTGTAGAATGAATACCATCAGAAGTGGTCCACATATTTGCAGCAGTTCCACCTCAACATAAAGTATAAAATAGGAATTACCAAAGGAGTCCCTAATTGCCTTAGCCGACCTCCAATCGCGACAATCACCATGATGCTAGACTCTTATGATAACAAGACCACTAGATGGACCCACCTTTATGAGATAGATCCTAACTTTGCCAACACCTACCGGATGTTGGGTGCAAAGATATATGTCACTAATTTCCATCTTCGGAATGGGCTACTTTTCCATCTGGGCCATCTATATGTTCCATCAAGCGAGTGTGCGAAGTTGATTTGGTAATCCCTCTACATTAGGGTGGTAGGACACTTCGGTATTGAAAAGATAGTGGGGGTGTTGCAGGGACATTTCTACTGGCTAAAATTTCGACAATATGTCAACAAGTATATACGGTCCTACACTGCCTATGCTATTTCCAAACCAACCACTAAGAAACAAGGCATGTACACTCCTCTACCTACGGCTGATAGGCCCTAGGAATCCATCTCAATGGAAAACATGTTGGGCCTTCCACCGACCAAGTGGGGAAATGACTATGTGTTTTTGGTTGTTGATCTCTTTTCCAAGATGGTGATTTTGGTCGCCTGCAAGAGGAGAATCATAATAGAGGCCACCACCAATCTCTTTTTTGAACAAGTGTGGGTACACCTTGGGATCCCACAAACTATTATCTCATATTTGGACAATCGGTTCCTTGGCACATTATGGTCAATCCTCCGGTCACTTATGGAAAACAAGCTCACCAAATCCACTTCCTTCCACCTTGATACGGATGGACAAACCGAGGTTTTCAACTGGATGATCTTGCATGTCTTGCGCGTGTACAATTACAAGCACCCATGCACATGGGATGAGATTCTTCTCTATGTTCAGCATAGAAACAATAGAGCCATGCATAGCTCAACCAACCACAACCCCTTTTAGGTGGGGTTTGTATTTCAACCATTGGGTCCCATGGATGTTACACTACCCCTTGCGACCACCTAGGAACACTCATCGCATGTTCCAACTAAAGATGACAAAGCCACCTTGTTCATTGAGAGGATCTATAACATCCACCAATAGGTTCAATACATTTTACATATGTCCAATGCCAAGTATAATAAATTCCATGATCAACACTGGGTTCCATACCAGTTTCAAGTGGGAGACAAAGTTTGGTTTGACTTGCAGAAATAATGCCTTACATGGCATCATAGGAAGCTTCGCCCACTTTGTTATTGATCCAAAAAGATGCTTTAATCACTGTGGTTGAGTTATTAATTGCATGTGTTAATTAACCATTTATGAAGTTGAACCAAAGAGGATGAATTTAATGAAGAATAATAGAAGCCATAAAACAATATACAGATCTGAACTGAAGAAATAAGAACAACAAACCATAACATGAGAAGTGATAATGGAGTTTGGCACAAAATTGCCTACGTCTTTGTGCCTTTGTCTCAGTGGGGGAGGCTTCTTTATTAATTATTCAATTCTTTCAAAGTACATAAAAATTACATCAAATAGATCTCATACTGGTCTCAATGTGTTATTTTTTACCTCATAAATCCAACACAACTGACGGCACTAAAAAAGACTAAGTGTAGCTCTCGAAAATGGCCCGCAAAGGTCTCTTTCTCAACAACTTCCCTGCATAAAAATGACTTTGGCTTGGATTTGCTTCATCAGAACTCTACTTTGACTATCCTCCATGGCCTCAAATAGGCCTGGTTTATATAGATCTGAAGTTGGTTATCATTCCCCAACTTCCTCCCAAAATCTGGGCTCAAAAAGAGCCCAATATCCCCTAATAATGGCCAAAATCTTCAGTAACATGCATAAATCAATTAAAAATCCATACTGTATGGTTAAAAACCCACTTTTAGCCAAATATATGGGCTAATACCCCAAAAGGTGGTGCATACCCCCTCTAAAATGGTCATATGCACTAAATTTGGCCAAGCTCTAGCCCAAAGGGCTAAGCGTTGGCCCCAAGATTGCGCTAGCACCTGGTTTTGGTGCACATATCATAGAACCTCCCCTTTAAACGTGATCTGGTGGTTATGGGCCCTGCCTCTTTTCTATTGATCTGTGGTCACATTACCACATGCAACCATAGACTGGGGCTTAGCCCTAGCCCCCTCCTTTTCCACCATATTACAACATTCATTCTAAATAATGATATTGTGGCTTGTATACACAAGGCACATACATGGCGCGTTGGTGTTAGGTCTCTTCTCAAAGAACTTGGCTTGGTTGGTTGGTTGTGGGTTCAAAACCCATGGAACCCAAAACATTTTTAACTCGCCACATGTTTGATGACTGGGTGCCACGTGGCTACCCATGCCTGGGCCATGTGGCACCACTAGATTTGCCCAAATATTCACCACGTGTCCAATTATGATTGGGTCTTTCATCTTCCCAGTCAGTTGTTGTAGTGCTACCACATGTCTCTTCCACATCAACATCATTAAATAACTTGTGTGATGTCATGCTAACGTCATCATTGACTTTTTTCTAGTTGACCCCTTTGATTTTTTTAGTTGTTTGAGAATCTGATTAGAGTGCGATAACTCTCCCATGCGGAGCCCATTTGAGAAAGTAAATATATGGCTAGAATCAACGCAACGAGACAGTCACAATGGAATTGGTTTCATCCGATTCCGAATTTTTTTATTTTTGAGCCTTTTTTGGAATTGGGAAGCCTCCTGGATCCGATTCTGGATCAGTTATGGAACTTACACCATCAGAAAGGTTGTGGATGATAATTATTTTGAGATCAACATTCCCCCCTTCCTTTTCTTGCACCTAGTGTTCAATGTAGACCTCCTTCAACCTTATTTTCCACCATTATTGGACACCTCGAAGATAGAAAAATAATTGACACCAACAAAGATCAACCCCGAATACATGCAATAGTAATCCACTAATCATATCATGGACACATAGGTCAAGGGAACATGCTAGTAGAGGATCCAAATTTATCAGGTTGTCAAAGCAGGGTAGCTCCTACACCAAGGGAAGTGGTTCATCTATGGCCAAATTCAACAGAAATTTCCTCATCTGATGGGGGGAATCAACGCAATGGATATTATTGATTCCTAAGGGCTAAGGGGGGATGATTAATCCAAGAGGGTATTAGTGGCCACCCACCTATTTCAACAGGCTCAAAACAGTTTTTTGGCAATTTACTAATTTTAGCAGTTTTTCGAGTCTTAAACTTTCAGGGCCATTTTGAGGGCCTAAATGAAGTTATTTTTATGATTGGCAACCACAATTGTAGCTTAAGGAAAAAATGAGCCTACAAAATGAATATCCTCTTAAATACATTTCCAATGAGATACCATGCACCTAAAACAAAGTTCATATGCAAAAGTTACGACCTCGGGAAGTTGATGTACCAACTTACCCCAACGGGGCCCACATGACTTTTGGCGCTTCATCTCCTAGGGTTAGGTTTTTGGATGTATAGGGTTTTTCAATTCATGTATGTTGTAAAAATTATTTCAGAGGCTAGTTGTACTCATCTTCTTGCAAATGAGCGTAGACTTCACCTCTCTTCTCAGAGATAAGCTGCCACCATTCTAGCAAGCTTGTTTTTAGTTTGCATTTTACAATTTCAGCATATTTATTTAATAGAAGTCAATTTTTATTGTATCTCTGTTATTATTCACTGTTTTTTTGTGTTAATATTATAAAAATGTGTTTTCATTTCATTCCTCTCATAAATGTGGATAAGAATACCATAGCAATATCATAGAAAAATGATCCGAAATTGGATTCAGAAGCCTGTCAGGGCATGAAAAATGCTCAAAAATGAAAGTGCTTGGAATCCTATGAAACCAACACCATTGCGTCCATCTCGTCTTCCCTATTCTGGCGGTATATTTACTTTGTCAAACGGACTCCGTATACGAAATTTATCGCGTTCTGATCGGAAGCCCAAACAGGTAAAAAGTCAAAGGTCGACTGGTCAAAAAGTCAATGCTGACATCAGCATGTTGACTGTGCAGTAGATGATGTGGCACTCTCTGGCTGATGGTGATTGGGCAGGTTTTCTGACAGGGCAGACATGTGGTAGGCAACTGGACCAGTCAATGGTTGACAAGTGGCATTTGTCCGTCGAATGGGAAAGTGCCACTTGGCACCCAGTCATCAGTCAATGTGGTATGTTTCAAAAAAAGTTTTGGGGTCCCTGGGTTTTGAACCCATGACCAACCACTAAGCCTAAGAGCCTTCAATTTAGTCCTATAACCATTGCGCCCAAATTAATTTATGTTATTAAAACCCACAATATTAATTATATTGTATGGTTATGCACATAAAGGAGGAGAGGGGCCAGCGCTTAGCCCTTTGGGCTAAGCGCTTGGCCATATGGAGTCCATATAACCTTGCCAAAGGAGCGCACGCCCAAGACTAAGGAGATAAGCCCGAATTTAACCAATTTATGGTTATAAAGTGGGTTTTTCCAACCACTTTTGGGTTTAATTAATGTTTAACTCATTTTTAATGTAATTAACTCATTTTTGGGAGTTATTGGGCATTTTTAGAGCCTAAATTCGTGGAGGAAGTTGGAGATGGATAACCAACTTTCAAACTATTTAACCAAGGCCATTTTGAGGCCAAGGGGACATCTTTTGAGAGAAATTCAGAGCAGAGATGCTGAGGCAAAGCCAAGTCAAAGCCAGTTTGAGGCAAGGAAGCTGTTGAGGTAGAGATGTTGTTGGACGATTTCTGAGAGCTTGGGACATCCGTTTCAGGTGCCGTAAGTTGTGCAAGATTCTAGAGATCATGGTGAAAATGACCAGATCATTCTAGAAGCCAATCGGCATTGTAAATATGTACTAATAAGTTTTCGAAAAGAAATAAAGAAGCCTCCCTCACAGAGAAAAGGCCCGGAGACGTAGGCAAAGTTGCCGAACTCAGTTATCAAACTTGTGCATTATGGTTTGCTTCTTTTCATTGTTTTTCAGATCTGAAAATATGTTAATGGATGTATAATGCATTTTCTTTTCCCGTTCTTTCGTTAAGTTTTCCCAATGGTCAATTAATGCATGCAAATAAAACTCAACCATAAGTCATTCGAAAAATCCCGACGGATCAAAAAACCATTCATGATGGTAGGAGGAACACTTATTCTCTAAAAAAATATGGACACAAGCATGTGTTGTTGCTTTTGCAGGATGAAGGAGCCAAAGAAGAATCTAGTCCAAGTATGTTTCTGATAAGTCAAAAGGAATTTTTGCAAGAAGTCAAGAAGAGAGAGGAGGGTACATTTTGATTTAATTTGTAAGCCAAAGGTAATACTCACTACTACAAATATGGATGATTTACCTACATAAGTTAAAACTATGTTGGATGAGTTTATGGATATTATAACTGATGATTTTCGAATTGCATTACCCCCTATAAAGAGTATTAGCCATCATATTGACTTAATTCCAAGAGCCAGTTTGCTTAATAAAGAAGCCTATAGAATGACCCCATAAGAAAATGAAGAGATTAAAAGGCAGGTACATGAGTTTTTAGACAATTTTTGGGTGAAGGAGAGTTTGATTCCATGTGTTGTATGAACAATAATTATCCCAAATAAGGATGGAGGATGGTGCATGTGCATTGACTCCAGATAAATCAACAAAATCACCATAAGGTACAGATTTCCATTTCAGCGCATAGATGATTTGATGGATTGTTTGAGTGGTTCAATTTTTTTTTCAAATATTTATTTAAAGAGTGGATACCATCAAATTAGAATTAGAGAAGGGGATGAATACAATTTTTTTTTCAAGACCAATAGTGGATTGTATGAATGGTTGGTTATGCCTTTTAGGCTCACAAATCATCCTAGTACATTTATGACAATCATGAATGAGGTCTTAAAGGAATTTATTGGAAATTTTGTGATAGTATATCTAGATGACATTATGATCTATAGCTAAACAAAAGAGGAACATTTAAGGCATTTCAAGATGGTTTTGAGTACCTTGTAGAAGGAAAAATTGTTGATAAATTTGAAGAAATGTAGTTTTATGAATTGGGAGATGATATATTTGGGGTTTGTATTATTTGAAGAAGGTTTGAAGATGGACCCAGAAAAGGTTCATGGAATTTTAAATTGATCAACCCCAAGAAATGTATTTGAGGCAAGAAGTTTTCATGGATTTGCAAGTTTTTATAGAAAGTTCATTTGAAGTTTTAGTTAGATATGTGTACCTATTGTAGAAACTAATAAAGAAAGAAAAAAACCATTTGAGTGGACTGAAGAAACTGATATAAATTTTACTTTTGAAGAAAAAGATTATTGAAAATCCCATGTTAGTTTTTCCAAGATTTGATAATTTCTTTCAATTTGAGACTGATTCTAGTGGGACTACAATAGGAGTTGTCTTTAGTTAGGAGAAAACAACAATTGCATATTTTAGTGAGAAATTAAATGAAGAAAAAAGATATTCCTTTTATGACAAGGAATTTTATGCAATTGTTCAAGCACTTGAGAAGTGAAAGCATCACCTCATGCCGAAGGAATTTTTTCTATTTAGTGACAATCATGCATTACAATTTATAAGTAGTCAACCAAAATTGAATCAAATACATTCCAAATGGGTTGAAGTTTTGAAGGATTTTAAATTTTTGATTAAACACACAAGTAGCAATGGTAATAAGGTTGCTAATGTGATGCAACCCCTTCCCCTCCTGGGGGTTTTGGGACCTCTCGGTCAAGGATCTTCGATAACGGATATGGATTAGCTCTTTGGGCCCCTTTATAGAACCAAAAATAACTTATACATGCCCCCTTTTCTCCTAAGGTGCAGGTTGTATGGAACCCATGGGCCCTCTCCTTCACATTGTTTAGATCTCAAAGCCAATGGGTGTTATCTTCTCTTGCTAATCCCCTTCCTTTCATGCAACCACAAACTACAACCATGGGCCAGCTCCCTTCATGACTCCACACTTAGGATATTTTGCGAGTTTCTTTCTACCTTTCACCCGATCTCTGAATCGATGAATTCTCTATGACCAGATGCACGGTCCACACTCTCCTTTTTATGTGACCTTGGGCTATTACCCATGGCTTAATCTCCTGGGCGCTCCACAACTTCACACTTCGCGTTATCGGTACCTTGCTCTTCATGATTTTCCCAAAGTCCAAATACATGAAATCCTTGGATCAGATCAACAATTCTCAATGATCCACAACCAAGGGCTGAGATCTTCTCCACGCTTCCCGATATTTGATAACTTCTTGACACAGTTATTTCGATTCGTGACTCTATAAATATTCTTATCTGCTATCACATATCTATCCTCCGATCAATAACTAGGATTCCTTCATGACTGCAAACTTTGCGAGTTTTTACTTCTCCTACCTCTGGCTTTCCCGATTTTCGAATCAATGAAACGTTTATCTAATGCTACGTGTCATATCTCAATGGACGACCAGGATTTCTTCGGCTCCCATCTCTTAGGGTTTCCTCCTCCTACCTTTTCTCTAAAGGTTTCTTCCTCCAAAGTCTGTGGATATATACCATGTATCCTTCCCAGCACCAACGGTTAGGATCAACTCCGCTCTTCAGAGTTCGAGAGTTTCAACTTCTACTACATGTAGATCTTCCAAATATTTACCTCCCAGACCCTTCGATCTATTTCCACCTATCAACCTTGACGATGGATGGTCCAAAATGGTTCAAAAATTTGGTACTTCGCAAGTCCACACTCCTGTGCACTTAAAAGGGTTTAAGTCTCATGCACTTACCTCTAGATCCAACGCTTGTTGATCCACATGCTCAGATATAACGGTTGAGATCTGTTCTCCTCGACGCTCATTCCTTGTTGTCTAGACTCTAATCTGAGCATCCAAATTCTTCACAGTGCTCGATTCAATGACCACTGTCGCTCCTCCTCCCGAGCTTACAATTTCTTCCCTGACTTGGAATATTTCATACGTTTCAAAGGCTTCACCTTTGAACTACCTCCTACGAGCCCTGATGTATTGGGTCTCGACAGATGTTTCCCTCTTGAGCTTCAGTAATTAAATTTAACCTCGTTTGTGGTGCACATTTGCACTCAGCATGCAAATTTTAATTGTCTCTCCCATGCTGAGAAATATCTCATCCTTCCAAGGAACTTACCCTCTCCTTTGTTAGAATAATTTTGGTGCCCTCCTAGCACACTTTGTGCTCGAAGTCCTGAGATCATAAAGTGGAACTACTTTACTTCTAGTGCGCTCCTTGCGCTTGACTGGCCTTCATATGGCTGTCTTTCCACACTTCATCTGAGTTTTTTCCAGATGCACTCCTTGCACAGATATTCGTCAACCCTGAACTCTTCTTCAGGTTCTCTGATGCATCTCCTGTATCCGCTTGATGCACTCTTGTAGAGCTATTAGAAATAAAGTCCAACAACTATGTCAGTGTCTCTCCTCTGACACTCCTCTCCTTGAACTTGAGGTAGAGTTCACCTTGTGACTCTTGCACCTGCTCGATGCCCTTCTCGAAGAGCTCTACAAAATATTCAGTAATTTTGTTTTCTCCTCTGTCCTTTCTCTGCACATTCTTCCCTCCAGATTATTCAGTAAATCTGAGTCTCCTTGAGTCTATAAATGTTTTGGTGTGCCCTCTTGGCATGTTCTCTCTTGAATTTAAAGCAGAGTTTAGAAATGCGCTCCTTGCATTGGCTCGCAGAGTTTTCACACTCTATCACGCACTCCTTGCACTTATCCTAAATAACCCAGAATGGTTCCAACAAACTCTCAAAGACAGTATAATCTATCTTCACCCTGCAGATGGAAACGATTCATACACATCTACAAAATAAACTCATAAAACACAAATGACATTCATTCATAAAACACATAAAAAAATAGAATCATATGCTGGAAAAATTGCTTTTTGTATTATCTTTGAATGTCTATATAGATGTTTACAAAGGCTAGGATGCAACGGAGTCTTAGTGTTCTCTCCTCTCTTTTTCTCCTAGCTTTCTTACCCAATCCATTCTAATGAATTTAGATACAAAGATACTTTACAAAAGAGGGGTTCCTCAAGCTCTCCCTCCATCTATCTACTCTCATTAATTACATTGAATTACATTCAATGGACATATAGTATGAATCAGATCTAGATCTCATCAACCTGTCTGCCATTAAAGGCGACATTATCTCCTTCTTGGACAAAGGAATCAATTTATCTCTTCCAACCTTACAACATTTAATTGCATTTAATTTTATATTTGAAATTTAAAAATGAGGGAAAAATGAGAGGGATGGTGTCTCTCCCCTCCTTGAATACACTTTGATGTGATGGAATTTTGGCGCGTTGCTAAGGTGGAGCAATGCTCCTCATCATACTCCATTGCTGTCAAAATTTCATGAGCTTCTGCTCATGGGCTTCCTAGCTCTATTGAAATCCTCCTAGATCCTAAACTCTCCTTTGGAGCTGTCCTCCTACTCCCCTACTTTATTGTTGTTGCTTCCCTGCTTCTCTTGCAAGTCCTCCTTTTTTCATGTTTGTCTTGATGACAGTCTCATGTGCTGAATTCAACATCAACTCTCTTATCTCCTCAATCACCTTGTCCAACTGCTCAACTGGTTGGTTCCTTCTTCCATGAAGACTTCTCTGCTACATCTCCTCCTTGTCAATGGGTAGATCAACTTGATCCCCCCTATTGTTTTCTTTTTCTTCTATGGACTTAGATTTCCACCCTACTGTAGACTCCATTTCTGCAGTCTCATCAATGAGTTATTACTCAACTATCTCCTCTGATAGACTGGCTTCTATCATCTCCTCTGTTGACATATCTCCATCTTCCTCCAGCTACTCCTTAGGCTGGTATGCTCCTCCATCTGTTTCCAAATTATCCTGTTGGATGTGCATACTTTGCACTATCACCCTTCTCTCCACGGCTTCCAATTCTTCATACAACTCAGCAAAATCCATGTTGTCTGCTTCATCTTCTGCTACAAGATTCAGTGTTGCAGTCATTTCTTGTTCATCTTCCTGGCTAAAAAAATTCAGCAATTCGGTTGGATTCTCTTCTCCTTCTGCTGGGGAAAACATCAGTGTCTTCTCCTTATCCTCCTTTATGACAATCACAAATGGTTGTCTATCCTCTATCGCTGCATCTACAACACATGCACTGGCCTTAACTAGCCTTCTTGGTAGGAATATCTCAATTCCCCCAATGATCATAACACTCCTCTGGTCCTCCTCCATCATCTTTCCTTGCTGATCCGAACTCACCTCTGATTTCACCTCTTTTCCCTTTCCCACCTGGAAATTTGGGATTTCTCTTCTGCCCTCCTGGTAGCCTATGATATCCTACATTGATCTCATCTGATTTCCCATATGGAAATCTGAACTTTCAATATTGGCTCTCTAGCAGTATATGAGATCTTCAAGTGATCTCTCTCCATTGGCCACCTCGCAACTTGAAAGTCCATGTTTTCCCACCTGGAAGTTTATGAGATCCTCTGATTATCTCTCTTCCTCATCATTGAGGTTTCTTCCAACTTCTGGTTCACAGGTGTAAATCATCTCTTGTTCTATGTCACTGAGGTTTTCAACATGCCTCAACCACCTCCTCAACTCTTTTTTCTTCCTTCTGGCCAAAAAATTTTGAACATGCCATTTTAACTTCATGCTCAGAGGCCATTCGTACCTCTAGTGTACCTTTGCCTCCTATTGTTGCATCTTCAATTCCAACTCGTCCATTGTTTCTATTACCCCACTGAGCTCTTTCTCCACTTCAACTTTGTTTTTTTGTTGGCGGTCCTTACCTTGACCACACCCATGGCCTTCAGTAGCCATTTTCACCTTCTACCTTCCCTCCTGGAAATTTTGTTGTTCACTCTGCAACTGAGAGCATATCCATCTTCTCCCACAACGCACCTGGTTGTCAAATGTTTGTTGCCTACATGCAAATAGATCTCCATGCACAAATCATTTCACTATGTCTCCTTCTTCTCATGTTGTCTACAGG
>JZKD02S1675393.1:259139-278484 GCA_000966675.3 Picea glauca
GGAGAGTATATCTATGGACTTCATCACAGGTCTACCCAAGGTCCAGGGTAAGGACTGTATCTATGTAGTGGTCGACAGATTGACCAAGTTTTCTCACTTCTACGCCATACCGATAGAGTACAACACAGTTCAGGTAGCCAATATTTTCTTCAGGGAGGTCTTCAGACTTCATGGGTTGTCGAAGAACATCATTAGTGACAGGGACAATTGTTTCATAGGGACATTTTGGAGAGAGTTGTTTTGGTTGGTGGGGATAGAGTTGATACCTAGCACTATCTATCACCCTAAGACATATGGGTAGACTGAGATTGTTAACAAGTGGGTTGAAGGGTATTTGAGGAACTATGTAAGAGGACAACAGAGAACGTGGGTAAAGTGGTTACATTTAGGAGAACATTTCTACAACACCACCTTCCACGTGTCCATTGGTATGCCACCCTTCCGAGCATTGTACATATATGATGCTCCCACTTTGGTAGACTTGGTATTTGGGGAGAGAAGAGCTCCCAAGGCTAAGGATTGGATCATAGAGAGTCAATAGATTCTCAAGTTGTTGAAAGAGATCCTGCAGACATCACAAAACCGACAGAAGATAAGTGCGGACAATCACAAGATAGAGCGCATCTTTGAGGTTGGAGATTTGGTTTTCTTGAGACTCCAACCTTGTAGATAGTCATCTCTGAAGAAGAGTGGGGTTGAGAAGCTCAAGCCTAGATTTTATGGTCCTTATAGGATCATGCGTCGAGTAGGCGAGGTTGCTTACGAGCTAGATATTTGAGAGGGGTGAAAGATTCATAACGTGTTTCACATGTATTGCCTAAAAAAGGCAGTGGGACAATTCATTAGCACATCATAGGAGATTCCCCCATTGGATGAGGAGGGACAGTTGGAGTTAGTTTCGGAGGAGGTTTTGGAGTTTTGGGACCGGAAACTGAGGAGCATGGTCATCAGAGAGTGTTTGATCAGATGCAGAGGGATTCCAGTAGAGGATGATACTTGGGAGAGAGAGAAGGTGTTGCAACACCCTGGACTAGTATTGCTTGAGGATAAGCAATTTCGGGAAGGGAGGACTATAGGGTCCCTTTCCAAATAGGAGATTTAAAGAGGAGGCTTAATGGTATTATCTGCCCTGCTAGACTATAGCTAGGGCCAAAGAGGGGTAAACAGAGTTACTAGAGGTCACTCTAGTCATAGGCGTTATATTCAGAAAGTGGCATTCAGCTAAATAGGGTTTCAACAGTGATTTAGGGTTTTGGAAGTCAACAGTGAATTAGGGTTTCAACATGATTCATGGTTTTGGAAGTCAACAGTGAATTAGGTTTTCAGCATGATTTAGGGTTTTGAAAAGCTATAAAGGAAGGGTCAGCGACCTAATTCATCATTAGAAAGATTATGACTTGTCATTGAGGAGAAGAGGCACATCTCAAGAGAGATAGTTCAATGTATTCTAGGAGGAAGACACCAGTTGGTTGATTTCAGTGTTGAAAGACACACCCTCGTCACCGGGAAGATCATCCAGGTCTTCCATCATTCTTCATTGATTCCGCAGTGCTCCCATATTCCGAGTATTATCTTTTAGTTGCTTATTTGTATTCCGACTAAGATACTTTTGTCTTTTGATCTAGTCGAGTCTTGTTATTTTATTCATCCATAGTTGCTTATTTGTATTCCGGCTAAGATCCTTTGTTTGTTGATCTAGTCGAGTATTGTAAGTTTATTGAGCCACATTTGGCCATTTTGTAATGCACAGAGATATCATAATACAAACTTTGCAGTCCTTTGCTGCGTTTATTATTTGTATGATCATTTATATTCTCTAAACCTTTGATCCTACACACACATTAGCAGTGTTTCCTAGACTAGCCAAGTTAGGAACATTACAAGCATAAAATCATAAAACACAAATGGCATTCATTCATAAAACACATAATTACACAAATTCATATGCAGGAAAAAATGCCATTTGTATTATCTTTGAATGTATATACAAATGTTTACAAAGGATGGACTGCAACATAGTCTCAATTTCATCTCCTCTCTTTTTCTCCTAGCTTTCTTACCCAATCTGTTCTAATGAATTTAGATACAATTTTCTTTTTAAAAAGAGGGGTTCCTCGAGATCTCCCTCCATCTACCTACTCTCATTAATTACATTTAATTACATTCAATGGACATCTAGTCCGAATTAGATCTATATCTCATCAACCTGGCATCCATTAAAGAAGACATTATCTCCTTCCTGTACAAAGGCATCGATTTGTCTCTTCCAGCCTTACAACATTTAATTGCATTTAATTTTATATTTGAAATTTTAAAATGAGGGGAAAATGAGAGGGTTGGCGCATCTCCCCTCCTTGAATGCACTTTGATGTGCTATAATGTTGGTGCGTTGCAGAGGTGGAGCGATGCTCCTGCATCATAATCCTTTGAGTAGAATTAATTTAATTTGGTAGGAATTTCAAGTCAACACTTTAGGCTTTGATTGTTTAAAATAAATGTATTGAGATGATGTAGATTTCAAGGATTCCTATGCAACTTGTGAAAATATCCTTGCTAGTAACAAAAGTTAATGTTTGGGCTATATGTTACAGGAAGGATTGATGTTCAAGAACAATAAATTGTGTATACCAAAATGTTCAATGAGGGAAAATCTGATCAAAGAAAAGCACAGTGGAGGACTGCCAGGACATTTTGGACAAGATAGAAACTTTTCTCAGATAAATGATTTTGATTATTGACCAGGTATGCAGAATGAAGTGAATAAGTTTGTGGAGAAGTGCATAATTTGTCATCTTGTTAAAGGGAGAAGCCATATTATAGGGTTGTATAAACCATTACCCATTCCAAATAGGCCATGGGATGCAATGAGTATGGATTTTGTGTTGGAATTGATAAGAACACAGAGGGGTAATGATTCAATATATGTTGTGGTAGATATATTTTTAAAAATGGCTCATTTCATTTCTTGTACCAAGACTAGTGATGCAACAAATTTTCAAATGTTTTCTTTAAAGAGGTTGTAAGGTTGCATGGTTTACCCAAAAGTATAGGTTTTGAAAGAGATGTACTAGGTTTGAAAGTGCATATTTTGAAAGAGATACATCATAATATAACCAGTCATATGTCACATATGCAATAACATAAATACTTAAGCCATATACAGTCCACTCCCTAACTAGATCCAGAGTCCAAGTTGGTCCATCGATGCCATCAACATCCTCAATATGTCAAGATTCTCGAACACTCAGGAGAAACCGGTCAATAGCACTTGTCTATACACAATAACATAACATAACATCATAAATTACAATCTCATCATCAAAATCCATAAGTGAAGCAGTCAATCATATAATATCGGATCACTTGCACGCAAGTGTCCTCAAAGAATAAGTCACATCAGGTGCATGCAAGAGCGGAATGTTACAGGCTCCAAAGAAGAACTTTAAATGAACCTATTGAAAATGAATGAAGCAAACATAACTTATGCATGAGAAAAAAAATTCTACAAAGTTGTCAAAGAACAGTGTATACAAAGACATGAGATTGAAAAAAAATCTTAAACTTAAAAGTGATATGATGTAAAAGTTTAAAAATTTGAAGGAGATAAAGTATCCTCAGGATCACACTTTAACACCAAACACTTCTACGAGGGACAAGAGAGAAAAAATGATCTAAAATAGATCTTCTTGCATACTTTGCAAGGATGTAGGTTTATTTATACAATGAAGTAGTTCCAATGTTGGTCATCATAGTTGGGAAGATAATATCCCCTACGTGAGATGACAACTGACTTTGCATTGGAACTCTAATAATGCATTGGAACTCCAATACCCCCCTACAAGAGAAATGTAGGGAGAAAACAAAAGAAAACAAATATGGGTTCTGACAACAAGGCCTAATGAGGTACCCATGTACAAACTCTCATAAATGGAGCAAAGGAAGAAAACCTATAAGAAAAAAACTCATCTCCAAAAGAGAGAAAAAGGAAAATGTTGAAAAAAGCGTAGAAGAAAATATCACACAAATGAATTGAAAAGAAAGAGAACGAGGCCCACAAAGGATGACAGATTAAATCAATAAGTATGACCAAGCTTTGATGAAGAGAGACAAGTAACCTCAATGAACATGGTTGAACTCTGAATCTGAAGAGGATTGGTTACAAAAGCACGAGAATGTCAAAAATTGACAACCATCACATAAATGCTTCAGAAAGATAAGTTCCCGTGAGGAACTATATTAAATTCTTCAAATAAAGGAAAACACCATCAACCGTGAAAATATCATTCAGGCTTGTTGATGCTGAAAACTCCTAAGTATGGATAAAAATCTAAAGAGGGCCAATTAACGCCACACTGTCAAGACCATCAAAGATCCACATAGAAATCTAAATTTCATACTTTTCAAGCAAAGATACCAATCCTATGCAATGAGTCTTGACTTAGAAAGATCGATGAGGTACTCATTTAAAATTGATAAAAAATCATATGCTAAGTGTTCCTATGGAAAACAATCCATCTCACCGGAGTGCATGGGTAACTAGTTGTTGCAACCGCCGAGTCAATATAAGAATCAATGTTTTGTACAAGGATCACTCTAAAGACGCTTGATCTTGATCGAAAACGGTGAGTAAAAAATCACCCGAGGAAGCATTGCATACTACACCCACCCCCCATGTTGAACTGAGTGGAAAATATGATGGAAATCGATGTCACAACTGATGAATAAAGTATGGAGTACGATCTAAAGGAGGAAAATATGAAAAACAACATATGAAATAAACACTCCAAAGTGGCGAGCTCCAAGAGAGTCCAAAACAAGGCAGTACATGGAGACAAATGCCTGGTTACACTCCTAAAATTACCTACACAATTGGCATAGAATCCACTACTCAAAGGTGCAGATCGCAAGGTACCATAAATAACCATCATGGACAACAATCCTCAATATGCATCATGGATGAAACACATCTATAGGATGTCCTCAAACAATTCCTCAAATGTTGTCATCACTAACCATCAGTCCAACCACAAACAATCATTAGAATTGGTACCTTACAAAGATGTTATCGTATACACCTCTTCATAAAAGAGTTGAAAGAAAAGGAACTAAAAAAAGGCTGTGGATACCTAACAAAATGACAATGTTGTTTTGGACCATGATGTTGAGGATATCGATATGTGGAGGATGTATACACTAAAGCTAATTATGAAGAGTTTGTTGCTGCCAAAAGATTTGATGTTGATGCTGAAGATTATGATACTGGAAAATATAATGTTGAATTTGGTGTTGAATCTAACTGTGAAATATCCAAAGATGTATCAATAAGAGATATAGGTGGTGGATGTTGCAACTCAATAATAGAAGAACCATCTGAAGTGATGGACTCTTATGCTAGAAAAAAATGAGTATGTATGGCAGAAATATCGTCACAACTTACTAATGACAATGAAGTCCCATCAAAACCAAGTTTGGGTTTTGTTGATCTCATCATAGGCTAAATGGGAGGTATAATCCCATGTCCATTCTTACTAAGGATAGCACTAGTGTATCCCATCTGATGCATCAATGTTAAGCCAATAAAATAATTTTGTGACTCAAAAGTTGGTGAAGGAAGCTTATGAGTGATTGGAAATACAAAAGCTCCATTAGAATCAAGAGACTGCTGAACATATTTCTATATAAACACAATAATATGTTCCTTCTCTTTTAATTCAGTCAAAAAATGCTTATTGAGAAGAGTAAATTTCTCCTCCATCTCATTAAAGATAGTGGCCCAAGTATAAACATGAGCTTTAATCTTCTCCATTAAACCCCAATGAGTCCAGAATCCATGAAAATATAGGTACTTATGTTTTGAAGACAAACCTTGGATTTCTCTTGTTCACCTCAAAGTTTGCAAACTTCTTTGACAAGTTTTAGATTCAAAATCTAAAGGTTGGAGATAACTGTATATTTTTCATCCATTACAAATATTATCCCCCCCAATGAATGATACCAAGAAATGGATATGTAATCTAAAAAAATGGAACCCCCGGCTCTAAACAAAGAGATCTTAAAAAAAATTAAGACAATTGTTCAAATTCTGCCAAAAAATACCTAGAACTAAGGCTCATGAACCATGATCTTTCCAATGAAAGAAACCCCGTGATAGATCCAATACTAACTCCATAGCATGGAAGGCAAGGAAAGGCCACAGATCTAGAGTTGTAGCACATAATCGGTTCTAGAACAGAGTGCCTTTAAAAACTCATTCCAGCGACCCAATGCGAGAATGATTCTTCGTTTCTGCTAGTGGCAGTGTCTGTTCCTTCTCCTATTGCATTTTTGGTTATGAATTTTATTCAAAATTATGCCTTTGATAACATGGTTGATCAGAACCATATATGACATATTGGATGGAAGAGAAGGATTTTTGTGATGTAGGGAAATATTGTGATAACAATTCAAAAATAATTGACTACAGTTAAGCTCCTTTCCACTTCAGCTCCAATTTTTGTTTTAGCAATATTTTTTATGGGTTGTGCATCAATCGAGTAGAAGGTGCCATAGATATTTTGATCATCTTATCACCATTGTGTCTCGCCTAGAAATTGACAGACCCATATAAGAGGGCAACATTAGCCACTTCTTCAATAGATGAATCATAGATCATCAATTTCTCGGTCGAGAAATGCATACAAGAAAGTCCAATATGCGATTATGATCATCTCGTTGATCTTAATGGTGATCGGTCAAAGAGAAAGGTGTGATTTTGAGAATGATCTTGAGATATTCCATAACCTCCTACAACTCTTTGTCAAACTGACCAAGCTACACCAACGCCTGTTAATCAATCCAACAGGCTACACAGAGTCGTCATAAACACGAGAACACATCATAACACATTTCTCCAAAAAAACGAGACAGGGTTTGCAGACCAAACACTTTACAAACGATATCGAGAACGAATGATCTAAATTAGATCTTCTTGCATAATGTGCAATTATGAACTTCTATTTATACAATGGAATAAGTCCAGTGTTAGCCGTCACAGCTGGGCAGAGAAGAGCTCCTACGTGAACTTACTTCTCATTCTGCATTCGAACTCTAACAATGCATTGTAACTCTAGCAAAAAAAATGTTGAACCTGAAAGTGATATGATGCACTATGAGTGGGAATGATCAACAAAAATAGTGATATAACAAAGTTATTTGTGTTTATGACCAGCACAACCGACTCACGGCTGGAAAATGTCGAAAGGTATCGACCATTGATAACACTCCTCGCACAGCAAAAACTCTCAATTATCAGTGGTCGATACCTTTCGGTGTTCTCCAGCCGCGAGTCGGCTGTGCTAGTTCTAATACTCTATTAAAGTTTAAGAGAAAGTTTAATTCTAATTCCGATACAGACCAGGCCGATCCGTCGTTACCGTCTATTCCCAAAAACGTTGGGCTATGTGTGGTGTGGAGCTTGTACACGATCTGTGGATAAACACCCAGAATCTCTTCCATGATATCTAGCGCCTCAGCCTGTGCACGGCTGAGCTTCGTCGCAAATCCATGGAATACCTGATCATAATTGTACATAATCTTCCTTTCTTCTTCTTCAAGTCCTTGCAAGGATTTGACAGTCGATGCGTACCATTGCTCGTGAGTATTGAAAGCAGAGGGCATATGGGGCTTGCACACATGAACAACATCCGTTTGAGGAGCTTCTGCAACACAGCCTGCAACAATGACCATACAATACAAAAGTCGAATCCATAGAATTCCAGAGCTCCCCATACTCAACAATCGAGAGAGCACTCTAAAACATATTTCAGCGGTTTTCCTCACTGAGATCTGGAGCGCTCCTTACCTGAACTCTAAGCCACAATTCAGAAAATGTCCTTACCTGAACTCTAAGCCACAATTCAGAAAATGAAAAGCGTGGACATGCAGAAAATGAAACGCGTAATATGAAAAGAGTGGACAGGCAGAAAATGAAACGTGCAATAAGAAAATGAAACGGACACCTAAGGAAAGGCTGCGTGTACAACCAAAAAATGAATGGAGGAAATACAAACGTGGTAATTCCAAAGGTTAATGATTTAAATATGGCATTCATATAATGATACAGTAATTCCTTAATATGATTAGGTAAATGTAAAAAAGTAAACAGGTTAACGGATGCATTCAAAAATACAAGGAAGTTATGAAGAGTAAATCACATTCATTGATTTGGGAGGATGACTAAGAATATGCCATCATCTTCAATTGTTAGCCATTAGATTATAATTTGAGATTAAAAGGTGATTAATTGTGCCCATTGTCAATAGGTGTACGCCTTTCGGTGTAATTAACTAGAATTCTCTATTTATGTATTATAACTGTTCTATGTTTGAGAACTTTTCACGGGACATTATCTTCAATTTTACTTGAAATACGATTAAAAATTGTTGGATCCTCATATTTGAGTGGTTAATTTTATATATTTAGAGTGTCCCAAAGGGTTGTTAGCACACTAAATCCATTTATGCATTCAAAAAAGCACTTAAAACAACAAAAAAATGGGATTTCATATTGATTTTGTCACCAAATTCTAATGAAAAAAAAAAAGTAGAACAATTAGACAACACCTTTAAATATTATATGTGATAAATTAAGTTGCACGGGAACCACTCTCAGCATTTCCAACATCAATGAAACTCGTTCCCGAAGTTGTAGGAGTTTGGAAACTAGTAGGGAACGTCCCCAATTGGCTAAGAACTCTTTTGGGAAATTGGGAGCTTTTTGGGAGCTTCAACATCTAGGAAATGGGAGCTTGGGAACCAGTTTCCTAAAAAAAAACTTTAAATTATAATTATATTAAAATAGAATGTAAATTTGTTATTCCATTATTACAAATACAAATTTTATTACAAATATTTTCATTATATTTTTTCAAAGTATCACTTTAAAAATAAGACTAAACTACAAGTAAAAAAACTTAATAATACTCACTTTATAGTTGTGGATATGAAAAACTTTTAGTGCATGTATGTTTTACTTCAAGCCCTAATACAACATTAAACTCAAATAAATCAAATCTATCCATGACAAACATTTGCTCCACTTTGTAGTTGATATCAACCAACCATATCATTGACTCTTATTATTATATTTTCATATTAAAAGAGTAGTACTATTTTTCTTTTTTCAATAAAAAAAGAATAATGCTTCAAATTTACAAAGATGTTTGAAGTTTATATATGTAAAGTTTAATTTTAAAAAGATGTTAAAATTGTGTATATGTATTTTCAATTTTGTTTGGCATTTTCTAATAAAATATTTATGGATATTAAAATTTAGTATTGTGTTAAATATATTCATATAATTATTAGCACACATTAAATTAGTAATTTCAATATTGTAGTTGTTGCAATATGAGAAACATTATCGTCCATTGACCTTCAATTTTATTGAAATAAGATTTAAAATAAATCAATATCTTTATCCATTGTACTACAAAGTATCATTGTAATCTAAAATATTTTTTATATTTTGACCCCTGAATATTTGATGGAAACTTTTATTAAAACTTGTGCAACATAATAAATTATTAAAACTAATTCTTATTTTCAGTTTCTCACAACTTCATCATTTATTAATATTTTTGGATATTTCAAAACTTCATCATTATATTTTTTGAAATTTTGTTTTTTAATTTTTTCTTTCCATGAATTTTTGACACACATAAATTATTGTTTGTAGAAATTTGTATCGGCGTCCCTTAGTGTCTTTTCAAAATTTTATTTTGAAAAGTTTAGATTTCATATTTTGACACTTAACTTAGGAGGCCTTTCATATAATGATTATTTTATTTGAATTTTGTTTTTTAAATAAGTTAAGTTTACAAACATTTTCTATTGATGTTAATAAGTTTCTCTTTTCTTCCTTCTTTAGCTTTATGCCCTTTTCTATTTTGGATTTTGTATATTGTAAGTATATATATTTTTTTATTTTTTTAAAAGAAAATTTGAATTAGTAAATGTTTTTTGGTTGAATATACCTTTTAAGTATAGCTGATGTTCTTAAGAAATTTTATAAAATTTTATTTAAAATAACAATATTTACATCTCTAAAGTTTATAAGTTGTAAATTAATAAATTCTCCTAAATTTAAAAATGTCCAATTACATTTATAAAAGTTTATAAGTTGTAAACTAATGAATTCTCTTAAATTTAAAGATGTCCAATTACATATACAAGTTTATAAGTTGTAAACTAATGAATTCTCTTAAATTTAAAGATGTCCAATTACATATACATTATATTGAATATGATTTTCATTATTACAAATTTTATTATAATGTTCATTGAATAAATCTATATATACAATTACTAAACGATGTTACCACACATGCTAATAGGTTAAATGAACCATTTTTTGACTAAACTATAAGTATATGGTTAATAATTTTCTTGTCTATACCAAAACTTGAATACCGGGAAAGTGTATTATTATCTTAAAAGAAATATATATTTTTAAGTTAAATAGAGTTTTTATATTTTTATATATGGAAATGAGATCCATGAATATTTGTGTTTAGGAATTCATTTAAAGAGCATCCTAATGAGGGGCTACCATATTGGAAACCAACCTCCTCACTGTTTACATCTGAGAAGGAATAAAGGATTACTGAATCTAACCGGCACAAAGAAAATAGACCCTTGATCAGAATTAGTAGCAGGAAAATTATCATATTTAACCATGTAATATCCATAAGAAAAAACTACTCTGGTCTTTCTAAAATGAAAATTTCAGGAAAGCAAAAAGTCCAAGAGCCAGGATCAGAACCCAAAGAGTTGGTTGTTGGGATTCTTTGAGTAATCGAGACGTCCCTTTCCCTTGTCTGCCTTACCAAGTGCAACACTCATCTTGTCCTCCTCCTCAATATGAATTGGGCATGCACGTGATCCTGGAACACTTGGGTGGTTTCCCATACTTTGAGCCTCCTGTCTCACTCGGAATTTGATTCCAAACTGCTAGTGACAAAAGAGGTCGAATTTTCCATCTATGATTTAAATGGCCTTCATGGCTTTTTCATTATCTCTTTTATCCTTAACCATCGCCTGGGTAACCATGGATTTCACCACGCAGTACATTTCAGCCAGCTATAAATGCTTGCTTTCCTTGGTGCGAGTATACTGGGTCGCCCACCCAGTATTTGACTTCCCTGTGTATTTCTGCATCAGACGTTGAGCGATGTTGTCATCTCATCGCCTCCTCAATTTTCGCTACATATTTCTTTTCCTTTTCTGTGCTCAGGTGCCTGAAGCACGAACCTGCCATCCACGCTGCTCGGGACGCTCTTGTTCATTTTACCAAGCCTTTTGAAGATGAGGGTTCCACTTGCTTTCATTTCTGAGTTGTTCCCTTACGGGACATTCTACTATTAACCCACTCAATTATGGAGGTTGCTTCAATTATCTTTGTTTCGGCTGGCCCGACTCTTGGAGCTTGTTGCCTCTTTCTCTTAGACTGTCTTTGCATCCAATTCCCACTGTTTTCTCGATCACCTCCTAATTTTGATAGACAAAAACACAACAACGGATTCGTGACGATATTTCTCCGCCACCGCCACTTCCACTTCTCTGAATCGAACTTATTCCATCTTAGATAGGGATCGTTTCATGATTTACCCAGGGGGGAGATGTACCTTCGGTACTTATACATTTATACTCATAACTACCTTCAGGTCCTTGGATCCAGTTTCCCATCCTCTATCTATACTTTCCTCCGACTCCCGTAATTATTTCTATCCCAACTATGATGACGGTGATCTGCAGCGAGATGCATTGAGAAGTATCGTCCCATCTAGTAGTTCGTTGGTACACTAATCAAATCATTACATGAGGTTTGTTTCGTCGACATGATCGTCGACCGTTTAAAAGAAAGATATTGATGAAGAAGCCATAGAAAATTTTCTTAGTATATTATTTTCTTTAATATTAGGAAAACATCTTTCATTTATTAGATTGAAATTTAGTGTAATAAATGGTTTCTTCTAATTTATTTTGTATTATAAAAATTAAGTAAGATTTTTTTTTTTATTAGTTTATTATATCAAGTGGAGCTTCTATAAACAAATATGGTATATATTGGAGATGTTGTATACAGTCTAAGTGGACGTAATGGTTAAGAACATATGTTTCTTCTTAAGAGATTACAAGTTCAAATCGAAAGGGGTAGAGTATGTATACCTCCGTAGACTTTATCACTCAAATCGTTGAACCAAAAAAAATCCCTTAAAAATATATTATTATCATTTTTAATATCATCATATTTAGATTAAAAAACCATTATAATAATTATAACAATAATATTTTAAATTTTATAACAATAATATTATTTAAATTTCAAATTATATATTGTAGATACATATATAATAAAATATACACATAACATATTATTTTATATATATATATATATATATAACTGCGTGTCTTAATAGACTACAAGCATAACTCTAGGCATAGATATTTGGATATAGACTATGATAGACACTTAGTTTTTAAACTTTGTTATGGATTGACACATAGTTGCATTGGTTTCGCACCCAAGCAATGCAGCCACCTCACTACCTGTTTAAATCGACAATTGTATAACTTTTACTGTGCAAGGTCCTTTAATACAAATCTCTTACTTAAAAACAAAATATTTTTAATAAAAATAATAAAATAAGTAATATTGTGTATATATAATGATATTAAATTTCTGAAGTATTAAAAGAAATATCAAAACATATTTAAAATATATAAATATAAAAAAATATATTAAAATATTTTTTCTATTATTGTGAAGTTATATATATAATATGTTGTGTATATTTTATATATATCTCATTCACTGATACACATACATATATAATTTGAAAGTTAAAACACCATTGGAAAAAACTAGACTATGAACCTGAGAAACCAGTCGTCACTTTGAGCCTGGGTCCAATTGGGGTTGTTTTCCTCCCTCATTTGTCATTGGTGCCAAATTCGGGGCCACTATTTATAGAGCTGGAGTCTTGGGAAAGAGAGTAGAAATCAATGCCTCAAGGTTCTCCTCTCATCATTCTCGCAGCTCGGATCTGAACAACAAATATGCCAAGTTGCGGAAAACCTCAAAGACGAGGTCCTAAATAATTGCAATTGCACTTTGAAGCCCCAGGCGTTCATCACATGGTGCCCAAAATGGTGGAGGAGGAGGTGAAGGTGAGGGTGGAGAGGAAGGAGATTCATGGGAGGATGTAGACTGACTAGGAGGAGCGGTCAGAGGGGTGACTGGGCAAGAAGGGGGAAGTTGGTTCAAAGGCTCATCCTCGTTCAGTTCATGGGAAAAAATAAGCGAATTTCCCATATTGTCAAACCATTCGACCTTGCAAGCCCAAGGGGAGGAGAAAGGAGGAAGCTACATCATGGAAGATTGAGTAGAGGGGGGTTGTAGGTCAGGTTTATGTTGTTGACCAAACCCATGAGTATTATACCATTATTTCCCTCGCTTCGATTTTCCTCTTTGCCTCGACATCAGGAGGATGAAGATGAGATGGGGGGCAATAAAATGCAAGGAGGTAGGAGGGACACAATGGAGAAGGGATTGTGATTCAGGGCAGAATCCCATAAGTGCATAAGCCAAAAGATGAGAATGGATGGGATAACCCATCACTGATAGAAATAACCACAGGCTCCTTCTCACTTTACAAGACCTGCTGGAGTTCCATCCCATCACCATTACTTCGCCTGTGTAGAGGAGCTGGTGCAGGTAGTTGGCTCGGTGACTAAATTGTTGTGAGTTAATTCCCCTCATAAAATAATCGGAGAGGTTGGGAAGGTGGTAAGGTACGTGGATAGACAGTGCCAGGTGTACTTCGGCCTACATCTTGAGAATTATTCTCGCGGTGACACCCCATCCGAGGATCATAAATCTATTTTAATTCTTAATCTAATTATATTTTAGTGGGACCAAAAGAAGTAGATACTTAATTTTATTTGTCTTTAAAATTCTTCGATTAAGATGCTTCTATGTTAGTTTATTTAAATATATTTTTGTAATTGTTATGATTTTATTGTTTTTAGATTTTTCTATTATCAAATAATGTTATTTTTATATTTTTATTTTTAATTATTGTAATTGTTTTCAATTTAATTTATTCATGTTACATACTTAACATATATAGCTAGGTACCCGGATGGGGTTCCACCTAGAGAAAGCATGAGAACAGTTGGCATCGAGCAACCGGGGGAGTTATTAACCTCGACCTCCAGCCCCTACGCATTCATTCCTCCATGGATTACACAATGAGAGGAGTTATGGTAGTGCGCCTGACTGGGCATTCAGGCGAGTGAACCAGCCAGGTAGGGCATACCAGGAGGACGCATCGGTATTCTCAAGATTCAATGGAGGACACAGTGGTCACTTCAAGTTTCAATGGCGATAAGAGATGCATTCAAGGCTCTTATCGGGAGCCCCATTCGATTCCTCTCCCTACCTGGTGCACCCTCCCTGCCAAGTTCCTCGGCTCCCATGTAAATTCTCAAGATTTTTCTCCCTGCAACATCTCTCCACGCACCAGAGGCATCCTCCCCGACTTCCTCAGCTCCATTTATCATCTCGGCTTCTTTGCCTCCCTCCTTCACTCCCTGCACCTCTCCCCAGCCTCTATTTCCCCGCTCCTCCACCCTCATCTCAAGGCAACAACGAGGGGTGCCCACAACAACGACACCCTCTCTCAAGGCAACATGCTCACCGCTTCTCAAAGGGCGCTCATTTCCCACTTCGCTAGTCCACGAAACTCCCCCCAGATAATGCAGTCGACTCCCCTCAATGGAGCCTCTTTGGTAAAATTGGGAGCTACCTCCTCCACTTCTCACCACCCCTCGTCTCCTTTATCGCTTCACAGACCGAGTAAGGTAAAAGAGGAGGTGCCACCCTTGGACGTGTGCCCCACTCTGAACACCAACCTCTTGGCCCCTCCCATCATCAAGCCAGGCAACCCTGACTATGGAGATGGAAGCTACCAGATAGAGGAGGAGATTCCTCCAAGATGGCAGTTGGAGAATCAAGCAAGATTAACCAAAGACATTACCACAGAGGCTGACAACACAGTGGAAAAGGAGGAGGAATATCAGACACAACATTTCTCCAATCGCCTTGTGGAGGAGCACCTTAGCCTCCTCTTTGAGATCAGATAGAAGCAATATGACCAGGTGCACTCACAGAGCATCCTCAGCCAACAAATGGATATCATGTTCGATGCGCTCTCGGGTACTCCTACGCATGCCAAATGCCCGACTTGTAGTCAGCGATTCACCCCATCTTACAACATACATTGACAACCAGGCTTAGATAGGGATTGAAGTTTGCAGGTTTCAGTTTTTTATCCAATTTAGTTGCAGAGTCATTGGTCTAGCGCACCACGATGAACTAGATTTATTTTCTTATTATGTCTATAAATTTTCAGTCATGGCAGCTCTTTCTATAGCTTGCCTGAGTCGAAGGTGGTAGAACTGGGTCTATATATTTTTGTTTTCGTAGACAAACTACAATTTTGGTGCAAATTATAATTTTGGTGTAAAAACTCAAAAGGACGTGTCAATACCTGAACACCAAGTAGCCACCTATCCTGATTTCCCTCTTGTGGCGGCACAAGTGGCTAACACTTGTCTGTGTATAGCTTACAGTTGTCAGTATTACAAGATTCTACATTTATTTACAAAAAAAAAAAATATATCTAGCTAGGTTTTGGATATATATCATTACACTTAGTGCTCAAATTGATCTCAACCTTAGAGCTAACAAATATCCAAATATCAAAAAAATTATGATGAAATTATATCTATACTTAAAATATCTAATTGTACCTTCTCACCCTAGGATATGCAGTGTTGCCTAACCCATGATCTTCTTTCTCTTATAGGCACCGGATGTCCTATCCAGTTAGTTTCTCGGCTGCTTGGTTCCATTTAGTTGTATCATACGATATTACCCAGTATTGAAACCCATATTGGTCGGTATGGCATTCTCCTGATTCGCCCATCTTCTGATGCCCTTTTTGTAGCGCAGCACGGGTTCGGCGGGGTTGCACGGCGTAGGACATCGCATTACCATCTACCACCCTTTCCTCCCTTGATTCAATATTCGATGAAGAAAGAAAAGAATAGGGATATTCATGCATCATCGAATGCTTGACAAGCATCGATTGCCAATGCAATAGGAGTACACTACGGCATGAACAGTCACCCTGGCTGGCAGGTGAACCAAACCTTCCTCCCTCCCAATTTGTGCTATGCCCCACTTCTCGCCCCGATCCTTATAAAGCGAAAGAGCAACCTGGTGATCCCTAGGTTGCAGCATGTTCGGTGAGTTACTCGTCACTGACGTCGTTTCTTTCCAACCCACATCGAACCTGTTAATCACAGGTACTAATCCGGCCCCGGGTCAGTCTCACATTAATAATAGTGTTCGAACTCATGCGCCTTCCGAAACATCCTAATTTATTAAAATATATTTTTATAATTATTATGATTATTTTTTAAATTTTATTATTATTAAATTTTCTATTATTATAAATATTATTATTTTTCAATTTAATGCATTAATAAAAAAATAAACATCACTTTTTTTTTTTTTTATTTACTAATGGTTAGATTTTTATTTATTTTTATGTTTTCTCCCAATAGAAACTGGTTTAATAAAAATTGGTTTAAAACTTGAATAACCATGCAAAACAAAGCCCCTAAAAGCAACCGATCAGATCATATCATAAACATGATTCATGAAAAATACTCTTGCACCCTAACTTCGAGTTTGAGCATCTCAATGATAAACGGAAGCGATTGAACCTTTTAACCTTTTTTTCTTAAATGAGTTAAGAAACTTCGTTAAGATAAAGTAGTCAATTTCAAGTGCATATACATGTGCAAAAGTGTCGCATTATTACAAATGTTATTATAATAACATTACATAAACCCATAGATATGGTCACTAAACAATGTTACCACACATGCTAACAAGTTGAATGATTTATTTTTTAATTAAACCACCATTTTTAACTAAACCACCAGTATGACAATTATAATAGAATAGTCCAGATTTCTATATGGTAAATAATTTTCTTTGAATAAAGTCGAGACCAAAACTTGAATACTAAGAAAGTGTATTATCACCTTAAAAGATAGTGATGAAGAGGTTTTCTTAGTGTATTATATTTTTTAAGTTACAAGAATTTAGTATGCTTATTGATTTCTTTTAATTTATTTTCTACTATAGTAAGATTTATTTTTCTTAAATAGTTTATTATATAGAGGTCATAGAAACCAGTATGGTGGAGATGTTATAGTTATAATGTCAATTTGAAAAAATATTATAATATTTATAACAATAATATTATAAGTTACAAATTATATATGTAATTTTAGGATTGAATAAGAGATATATAAGATATACTTATAACATTGTATTTTTTCTGGGGATATTTGTGCCAAATTGGGAGAGAAATTATTAGATATGTACATTTGCGTGATTATTTATGTAAAATTTGAGTGCATGTTGAATTCATTATTGTATTCGAAAATGGATTTTAAATAACAAAAAGTAGTGATTTCCTGTATAGTTATAAAACAGTTAGATAACACCTTATAAAACAATTCAAACCATTTAGTAAAATAGTTAAAACCATTTAGTAAAACAGTTAGACAACGCCTTATATATATATATGTGTATGTGTGAGAGAGGGAAAAAAGAAATATTTAAGTAGAAATATTATCCCAATATAAATATGAATAACTTAACAATAATCAAAATTTTGTATTTATATATTTATATGTCTATAGCTTCTATGTTTTGATATCCCTTTCAATACTTTATAAATCTAAGATTATGATATATATAAATTGATTTAAAACTTATATTTATCTTTATGATCATGAATTTTTTTCCTATCAAAATGATCTAATAATAAGACACAACTAGTAAAAGTTTATACACAATACTACTCATTTATTTATGTTTATCATAAATCTATTTCAATAATCAATTTAATTATCATAAATCTATTTTAATAACCAAGCTAATTAGCTTTGAGTTGGATCAATTTTTTTTTATAAAATTAAGATACTTCTATGTTGTTTTATTTCAATATATAATTTTATAATTATTATAATCTATTTTTTTTTTTTATTTTATTAATATATAAGGGTTTTTTTCTTTTTTTTTTTTAATGACTGCATTTGTTTTCAATTTAATTTATTTATGTTACATACTTAATACATTTAGCTAGGTTTTGGATGTACCTCATTATTCTAGACTGTAGCAATGATTTTTCTATTGATTTGACATTAATTTTCCTTGTATTTTAAATTTGTGTGTGAAGTGTAATGTTTACCTTAAGAAAACAAATATATATATTTTGATATAATAAAAATATAAGTTTTTCTCATTTCTAATTGGTTAATATATTTCAAGTCTTACTGTGGCCCCTTTAGGTATTTCAATATTTGAAATTAATTGCATAATCAATAAACTTGGTTATAAGTACTAGTACCTTTTATATCAAAAATTAAGAAAAAATGTAAAAATGCCATGTGTTCTCTCTTTATTTATTTTTTAAATAAGAAGTATATGTATATTAGCAAAATAGCAAAATATGTAAAGTAGCAAAGTACAGAGATATACCCACTGCATTTACCAGACCACCCCAACAGAAACCAGGCCAGCGAGCCCATCAAGTTCAGATGTCTAATGAGTCATAAGTTAAGTAAAAACAGTGTTCAAACTGACTGCCATCTAAGACTACTAGGCTGATAAAACTTGGAAAACAACACTAAGGATCTAAACACGACATGTAGCCTATCCACGTGGCTCGGAGGTCCTCTGTCCACGACTCTTCTTCAATATAAATTGGTTGGTCTGCCCATTGCTTTTCCTTTCCCTCGTATGTGTTCTCTCTTTATTACTATCCATTTATTTCATTATTATTGCATTTCAATAAACTTGGTTATAAGTACCTAATATATTTTATATCAAAGATTAAGAAAAAAAGAAAAAGTGTATGTGTTCTCTCATTATTACTATCCATTTATTTCATTATTATTGCATTTATGGTTTTCCATATTTTAAAGATTTCTCTTATCATTAATACAATGTGTAAGCCTACTAGATTAATACAAAATGATATACATAAAATTAGGTATGATAACATATGTGTAATTTCTTATTAATAGTAATTTTGAATTTATTTTTAAATAAAAATAAATTAGTAAAAATATAGTTGAAGATAAAAAAACAAAATAATATAGACAACTTATATATATATATATATATATATATATATATATATATATATATATATATA
>JZKD02S1675393.1:286549-312128 GCA_000966675.3 Picea glauca
GTGAAATGTAGGGATAAAATAAAAGAAAACAAAGATGGGTCCCGAAAACAAGGCCTAATGAGGTACCCATGTACAAAATATCATAAATGGAGCAAAGGAGCAAAACTTGTAAGAAAACAACTCCTCTCCAAATAAGAGAAAAATGCAAATGTTGAAAATGGCGTTGAAGAAGATCCCACACAGATGTATTGAAAAGCAAGAGAATGAGGCATGAGAAGGATGAAATATTTAATAAAGAAGTGTGACCAAGCTCTAATGAAGAGGGCCAAGTAACCTCAAAGAATGTGGTTGAATTCTGAAGCTGAATAGGATTGGTTGCAAAGGCATGAAAATGTCAAACACAGACAACGATAACATAAATGCTTAAGAAAGATAGGTGCTAGTGAGGATCTACATTAAAGGCTTCAATTAGAAGAAAACACCATCAACCATCAAAATATCAATGAGGCATGTGAATGCTGAAAACTCCTAAGTATGGATAAAACTCTAAAGAGGGCCAATTATCCCCACATTGTCAACACCATCAAAGATCCATGTAGAAATCCAAATTTCATACTTCTCAAAAAAAGATACCAATCCTATGAAATGAGTCCCAACTCAAAAGGATTGATGAGGTACTTATTTACAATCGAGAAAACATCATATGATGAGTCTTCCTATGCACGCCAATCCATCTCACCGGAGTGCATGGGAAACTAATTGATGCAACAACCTAGTCAATATAGGAATCAATGTTGTGTACAAGGCTCACTCTGAAGACTCTTGATCTTGATCAAACACGGTGAGTAAAAAAACACTCGAGGAAACATTGCATACTACCCTGCCCCCAATGCTAAACTGAGTGGAAAGGATGATGGAAATGGATGTCACAATTGATGAATAAAGTATGGAGTAGGAGATAAAGGTGAAAAAGATGCAAAACAACTTAAGAAAGAAACACTCCAAAGTGGTGAGCCCCAAGAGACTCCAAAACAAGGCAGTACATGGAGACAAATGTCTAGTTAAACTCCTAAAATTATCTTCACGAGTGGCATAGAATCCACTACTCAAAGGTGCACCACAAGAGGTCCCATAAATAACCATCATGGACAACAATCCTTGATATGTATCATGGATGAAAAAAATCTATAAGATATCCTCAAATAGTTCATCAAATGCTACCATGACCAACCATCAATCCAACCACAAACAATCCTCGGAGTTGGTACCTTTCCAAGATGTTGTCGTATACACCTCTTCATCAAAGAGTTGAATAAGAGGAGCCAAAAAACGACCGTGTATATATGAGAGGAAAACAATGTTGTCTTTGATCATGATGTTGAGGATGTCGATATGTGGAGGATGTAGACCCTGAAGCTAATGATGAATATTTTGTTGCTTCCAAAAGCTCTGATGTTGGTGTTGAAGATTCTGAAAATGGAAACTCTAATGTTGAAATTGGTGTCGAATCTGGCGGTGAAATATCCAAAGATGTATCAATAAGAGATGTAGGTGGTGGTTGCTGCAACTTAACAATATAAGAGCCATATGAAGTGATGGACTCTTGTGATGGAATAAAGTGAGTATGGATGGAAGAAATATCGTAAAAACTTGCTAATGGAAATGAAGTCCCATCAAAACCAGGTCTAGATTGTTGGTTTCATCATAGGATAAATGGGATGTACAATCCCATGTCCATTCTTACTAAGGCCACCACTAGTGTAGCACATCTAATGCATAAATTTTAACCTAATAGAAAAAAATTTCAACTCAAAAGTTGTTGAAGGAGGCTCAAGAGTGACTGGAAATACAAAATCACCATTAGAATCAAGAGATTTCTGCAAACACACAATAATATCTTCCTTCTCCTTAAATTCAGCCAAAAAATGTTTATTGAGAAGAGTGAATTTCTCCTCCATCTCATCAAAACTGGTGGCCCAAGTAACAACATGAGCTTGAAGCTTCTCCATTAAACCCCCAATGAGTCTAGAATCCCTGAAAACATAGATACTCATGTTTTGAAGACTAACCTTGGATTTCTCTTGTTCACCTCAAAGTTTGAAAATTTCTTTAACAAGTTTAGTTTGCAAATTTCTTTGACAAGTTTTAGAATAGATGATTGGAAACAATTGTTTATTTTTTGTCCATACAACTATTATACCCCCAATGAATGATACCAAGAAATGGATATGTAATCTTAAAAAAAATGGAACCCCGAGCTCTAAACAAAGAGATCTTAAAAAATATTACAACAATTGTTCAAATTCTGCCAAAAAAATGTCTGGAACTAAGGCTCATGAACCATGATATCTCCAATTAAAGAAAACTCAGGCTAGATCTAGTACTACATCTAAAACATGGAAGACAAGGAAATGCCACAGATCTGGATTTGTAGCACACAATAGGTTCCAAAACAAACTGACTTCCAAAACTCATTCTAGCGGCCCAATGCGTGAATAGTTCTTTGTTTCTTCTATTAGCAATGTATGTTCCTTCTCCTCTTGCATTTCTTCTTATGCCTTTTATTCAAAATTATTCCTTCGATACCAGGTTTGATCAGAACCATATGAAATATTAAAAGGAAGAGGAGGATTTTTGGGATGCAAGGAAAGACTCTCATAACAATTCAAAAAAAATTGACTACAATGAAGCTCCTTTCCACTTCAACACCAATTTTTGTATTATCAATATTTTTTATGGGTTGCGTTTCAATCGAATAGAAGGCATTGTAGAGATTTTTATCCTGTTATAGTCGTTGTTGTTAGTTGTAAACCTCCAACGTTGAGTTTAAGAGGGAGTGTTAGTTGTAAACCTCAATGTAGTAGTGATTGTACACTGTCAGTTGTACGAGTCCGTTAGGATTCTTGTCAAGTTCTTGATCTTCTTGATTTGTTGGAGCTTATTTAGCTAAACTCTTTTTCCTTAATGAATACGCTCTGCACATTCTTGTTCCCGATTTGTCTACTCTATTTTCTTTCCTACATTGTTTCTTGTTTTGTCATGGTATCAGAGCATAGGATGTGAGACTCTCCAAGTGCCTGGGGAGTAGCCCGATATGAGGAGTGAAGAGCTCGAAAAGTGATCCTCTTGAAAGTTCCTATGGAGAAGCCCGATATGAGGAGTGAAGAGCTCAGGAAATGAGCCTCTCCACAGTGCCTGAAGAGTAGCTTGTTCCCAGGAGGAAGAGTGTAGAGAATATTGTATCATAGACGAGAGCGCGTAAGGTAAGAATCTTCACAGATCCTGGAGAGCAGTATGCAGTTCGTTAAAGGAGCGTTGGAGACATCACAGCGTGAGGAGGTAGATTTATAGAATAATATTCAAGACGAAGGTATTTAAAAATTCATGGAATCCTTATTCAAGACGAAGATGCAGAATAAACAAAGGAGAATCTACAACAGTCATTAGATCGGTCATGGGAACAGATCTAGGTCATTAAATCAAGATCAGAAAGGATAAGGAGTGCGCAAAAAAGGTGAACAATTTTCAGTCATTAGATCTGGGACAAACCAAGAGTAGTTGTCAAATCAAGGAAAAGTGCGCAGGATTTAACCGTCAAAGTTTTTCGGACTTTGCGTATTCGACTTATTTCATGTAAAGATTGTAGAGGAGTCGAAATCTCTCGAATTTCCTTAGACTAGAACAAATCATGTTCATCGATCCAAGTAGAGGACGCATGTCAATAGATCCTACTGTCAGAAGGTGAATCATCCTGGATAATTCTGTTTGAGAAGGTCACAAGACTCTCGAAGTCCCGTAGAGCCGAAGTGAATCAATACCATCCATTTGCAAAGGATACGTGTCAATAGACCCTAGAGTCTGGAAGGTAATCACTCTAGGAGGAACCAAGTGCTAAAGGTCACCAAAAGCTCAAAGCTCCGAAACGATGGAGTAAATCTAAGACATTGATCATAGAGTATATGTGGCAGGAGATGCTACACTCTGGAGGATAGGCACTTCGGAGGAAATTTTGATGCATGAGGCAAGAACTCCTGAAGGCCCAAAGCCCGTAGTTCATCTAAACCGTCCATCAATGAGGACACGTGGTGCCAGATATATCACTTCAGAGGCCACTCTTGAGGGTTTTGAATTCTAGGTCCTCATATGACCAAGGGCTAAGAACTAGGTGCTTCGAGACTTCAGGGGTTTTGAAACCTGAGATCCTCCGAATTTATGAACTGGTCAAGTGCCAAACAGGAGAAAAGATCAACGGTCCCTAGTTACTTCAGTACTTTGGGATTCGGGCTCTAGGAAATCTTCCTTCCTAAAATCTCAAGTTTTAAAGGTCAACAGACACCTGAAGCTCCGAACAGCCAGATTAAATCAAGGCCATTGATCACAAAGTACATGTGGCAGGAGATCCTGCACTCCAGAGGACATCCACTTGAGAGGAAATTCAGATGCACGAAGCGATAACCCCTGAAGGCCCGAAGCCCGAAGTTCATCTAGACCATCCATCAATGAGGACAGGTGGCACCAAATATCTCACTTCAGAGGCTTAGCACTTAGGAGGGTTTTGTGAAGTGAATCATTGGAGTGAGAATTGGCTGGTGCCCGAAGTCAATATGAATAATTGAAGGTTGAGGACATGTGTTGGAAGATATGACACTCCATAAGGTTAAAAATTGATAGGTTTTTGGTGTTGTGCATATCGAAACTCGCAATGCCCATGATTCTGATGTAAATCTCAATCATCTAATCAAGAGGACACATGGAGGCTGATCTTGTACTTTGGATATTCGACACGCCAAAGTTTAGCGCAAGTCAAAATATGGAAACTCCTAAAGGCCGAAGTTCCGAAGAATATCTTGGTCATTGGTTTGTCGAGGTCTGAGGATCATTGATCTTTGAAACACAAAATTCCCGATGTAATTCTGAGTTGTATTTCTTGACGATTAATTGAGACCGTCGATCCCTTCCCCTTGTTTGGACGTTTGTGAGTGCGAAGGAATTGAGAGGTAAGAAAGGAAGATCACCCAGATCCCAAATCTCGGAGTCCCGAAGTAACTGAGGAATGTTGATATTTTCTCATGTTTGGGACTTGGCCAATTGGCAAATTCATAGGATCTGAGGTTTAAAAACCCCCAAAGTCTCGGAGCACCTGGTTCTTAGCCCTTTGTCATATGAGGGCCCAACATTCAAATTTTTCGTTAAAAAGAAATAAGAATTGGCTCTCGAGTAAACTCATATATCTCAATTCCTCCATTAATGGGCTACATTCAATAAAGAACTCATGTTGGAGTTCTTAATTTGTAATATCTTGTGCTCGGATAGTCAGATCCAGGAAGATGAATACCAGGAAACGAGACATTTCTTGAAGATCTAATTTTTAAAGCGGCTAAAGCTCAAATTTCTCTCTTTGTTTACATCAAGCGGTATCAGTGTGACAAGATAGAATATTCTATCCACAAGTGTGATCAAATTGGTAAATGAACAACCAAGAAACATTGTCATGGGTTAGTAAAGACGACTCAATAAGTCAAGAAGAGATCTCAGATAGATCTGGAAAGATAACAACAAAGAAATGGTCGTATATTTCGCAAAGATAAATGAAGAGGTTCCAGTTGTACCTGGGGTTCTCACACAAGAAACAGATCAGAAGAAAATTGATGATATTTGGAGCAACATGAGCATGAATCTACCATTACTGCCACAATATAATGGTAAGAATTTTGAATGTTGGTCTGTTAGAATGAATGTTTTTTTGTTTCTTGTAGATTGTTATCATAATCTACATGATCAGGAAATGGATGAATTAGAATTGAATATCATCCAACAAGCCTTGGATGATAGTATGTTGCACAAGGTTGCAACAAAAACATCTTTGAAAGAAGTTTGGAGTATTCTAGAAACATAGTACAATGAGAGAAGGAGCAACAATTTATCGAATGTTTCCACTCTAGAAGAAACATATGCGTGTTAAGCGAAGCTACCAGAGGAACAATAGGAAGGAGAATCTGTGTCTGAAGCAAAGATACGAAAATAAAAGAAAAAAGGTGCATCTGCGTGTGAATTAGAGCATGAAAAAACTACAGAAATTGATGATGAAGCTATCAATACTACAATTGACATTGATGAAATGATTCCAGTAATGTTTTTTGATGAAAAAAGAGGATTAACATCAATGATCTTTGATGAACATTGTGCATAAATTGGCCTCTTTGAAACAGAGGTAAGAAATCTTGAAATTGAATCTGATGATGATAATCTATCTTATGATGAGTGCCTTCAAATAATGGAAGAGAAGAAGAAAATTGATGAATTGATGTTTGGAGGAGGAATCCTACTTGACATTCAGAACGAAGTAGATGATTTGGTGATTGCAGAAGCAGTTCTTGAAAGAAGGTTTGATGGTAGTAGCATTCAAGTCACTACACTTATGGCTGCCAATGAAGTAGTTGAAGTAGAAGATAATGTTGATGCAGAGTTGAAATGGATTGAACAATCAATCTATGATGATGATGATGATGATGGTAACTTCTCTCAGAAAGAACATAAAGAATAGAACTGATATGGTTCCTGTTATAATTTTTTATATCAGATTGACCAATTGTTTGAGTATGTAGGTGAGCAGCCAAAAGAGGAAGATGAAGACATGGATGAGGATTTCAATGAAGACTAGTTTGAAACCATTTTCATGGAATGGAGTTTTGAAGAAATCAGATTTTATTTTGAGTTAATGTGGAAGAATTCCTTTTACTGTGTAGACAAATCTATGAAGGGCATTGATGATAGCTTGCAGTGGTGGCATCAAGCCACTATCAAATACAAATTTCTTCTAGAAGAAGATGAAATAAATAGGCATAATCAACTTGATCAAATTCTGAATAAGAATTTACAGTGACAAAGAAAAAATGCAAAGCACAAAGCTTTCAGTATCAACGCCAAAATGAAAAAAATGACCAGATTAGAACAGTACATAGCTTGGAAGAAGATAAATAAGAAACCCAACTCAGGTGAAAAGATGAAGTCTAGTCTTTTGTTATTTATTGTATGCCTAGCTAAGACCTAGACCAACAGGCATTTGCATTTCTGAATTTCTTTTTGTTAAAATCCATTTTTTGATTTCCAAATGCAACACTTAGGCTTTATAAGTGCTCATGTCTGTAAACGTTGATTTTAAGAGGGACTATTAGTTATAAACCTTCAACTTTGAGTTTAAGAGGGAGTGTTAGTTGTAAACCTCAATGTAGTAGTGACTGTACACTGCAGTTGTATGAGTGTGTTAGGATTCATGTCAGGTTCTTGATCTTCTTTATTTGTTGGATCTTATTTAGCTAAGTTTTTTTTCCTTAATAAATACACTCTACACATTCTCGTTCCTGATCTGTCTACTCTTTTTTCTTGCCTGCATTGTTTCTTGTTTTGTCAATTATGTCTAGCCTAGAAATTGACAGGCCCATATAAGAGGGTGACATTAGCCACTTCTTCAATAGATGAATTATTGATCATCGATGTCTCGGTCGAGGAATGCAAACAAGAAATTCCAAGATGCGATTTCGATCATCCGGTTGATCTGAATGGTGATGGTTCAAAGAGAAAGGTGTGTTTTTGGACTAAATTTTGAAATTTAAAAGATTGAACCCTTGTGAGAAAAGCACGAATTGGCAGATCTGGGACCCTGGGACTCTATCCCCCGATTTGTTGTGTTTCTCGTGCCTCCTGGCATTTAAAAATGTCTGGACTGTGCAGGTAACCTTAAATGCAAATCTCCATGCTCCCCAATAGAGGCCTGCCTCGTCCCATACTAGATGGGGAATGGTCTTGACATATTCCATAGTCCCGTACCACTCTTTATCAAACTGAACAAGTTACGCCAACACATGTTAATCAATCAAGCGGGTTACACAGAGTCATCAGAAACACGAGAACACAACATAACACATTTCTCCCCAAAAAATCGAGGAGGAGTTTGCAGAGCCGCTCTGATACGATAAAGGAGATAAAAATTTCTTAGATCACACTACAAGACCAAACACTTCTACAAACGAGACTCAGAAAGAATGATCTAGATATTATTGCATAATGTGCAATCCTGAAGGTTTATTTATAAAATGAAAATCCTGAAAAAATCTCGAGGCACTTGAACTATATAGACTCAATCATTTAAATTTGGAGTTTCAACCATTTTTGATGGGATATTGGATAAAATTGATCAGAAACTATGCCCATAAAAACACCCAAAAGTCAAATGTTTAGACTACACTTACAATGAAATAGGCCCAATGTTATGGTCATCGATAGCGATAGAAGAACTCTTACTTGATATTACAACTCACTCTCCATTGGAACTCTAACAATGCATTGAAACTCCAACAAAAAAATGTCGAACTTGAAAGTGATATGATGAGCTACAAATGTGAATGATGAACAAAAATAGTGATATAATGAAGCTATTTGTGTCTATAATAAACAAGAATTTGGGGGGACATTTTCTTTATAATTTTGTCGAAATCACAGAGAAATTGTTGAATCATCATATTTAAATGGTTAATTAATAATCAAAATGTGAGAAGAATTTTTTTAACACACTAATCCATTTCTACATTCAAAAATGTACTTTAAATAATAAAAAATTGTAATTTCATATAGAACAGTTAAACAACAACTTTAAATATTAAATATTATATATGATAAATTACCAAAAATAATTTTTATTTTAGGTTTCTCAAAAAAATTTCAAAACTTCATCATTTTATTTTTGAGAATTTTTATTTTTTATTTTTTCTTTTACCAATTTGTTTTCTTGACTTTTATTGGCAAGTGGAAATTATTATTTGTGCAAGTTTCTGTTGTGGCTCGCTTGTCTTCGAATTTTTTTTTTTTTTTTTCTAAAGCTTGGGTTTCAAATTTTGGCACTTAACTTAGGAGGGCTTTGTCATATAACGAAAAATTTTAGGTTTCAAATTTTGCCACTTAACTTAGGAGGGCTTTGTCATATAATGACCATTTGATTTGAAATTTGTTTTTTAAATTAGTTAAGTTTACAAACACTTTTTATTAATGTTAATACGTTACTCTTTTCCTTCTTTTCCTTGCTTGGTTTTATGCCTTTTTCTTTTTTAACTTGGATTTTGTATATTATATTTTATAGATATATGTATTTTTGGATTTTCTTAAAATCACTTTTAAATTGGTTAATGTTCTTAAGTTGAATAAACCTTTTAAATATAATTGATATTCTTAATTTGAAGAAATCATATAAATTTTTATTTCAAATAACAATATATACATCTATAAAGTTTATAAATTTTATAAATTGGAAACTAATAAATTCTCTTAAATTAAAAAAATGATCCAATTATATATTATATTTTATAGATATATGTATTTTTGGATTTTCTTAAAATCACTTTTAAATTGGTTAATGTTGTTAGTTGAATAAACCTTTTAAATATAATTGATATTCTTAATTTGAAAAAATCATATAAATTTTTATTTCAAATAACAATATATACATCTATAAAGTTTAACTTTATGAATTTTATAAATTGAAAACTAATAAATTTTCTTAAATTAAAAAATGATCCAATTATATATACATTACAATGAATATGATTTTAATTATTATAAATGTTATTATAATAATATTAAATAAACTCAAAGGTTACTGAACAATGTTAGAACACATGCTAGCAGGTTGAATGATTCATTTTTAACTAAACTATGAGTATTGAATGATCCATTTTTAACTAAACTATGAGTATAACAATTATAATAAAATAGTCAAGATTTATGTATAGTTAAATTTTGTTAAGAACAAAGTCTATACCAAAACTTGAATACTAAGAAGGTGTGTTATTATTTTAAAAGAAAGATATTGATGAAAAGGTCATGGAAAATTTTCTGAGTATATTATATTCTTTAAGATAAAAAGAACACTTTTCATTTATTAGATTGGAATTTGTTGTGCTAAATAACTTATTTTGTACTATAAGTATGCTGCTTACCAAAAGCAACGGATCAGATCATATCATGAAACCTTCCCGTTTGAGTATCTCAATGATAAAGAGACGTGATTGAACTTTTTAACGTCTTTTTAATGAGTTAAGAAACTTCGTTAAGAGAAAAGTAGTCAATTTCAACTGCATATACATACGTGAGAGATGTGCAAAAGTGTCGCTATTCAACGCTCATCTCAATCAGTCTGAGGAGTAATCAAGTATAAGTTTGATTGTTTCAACTATTGAACGCCAAACCATAAGCATTTTCAAACCTGCTTAAATAAAAGCACCCGCATATTTTAAAAAATAACATGACATCGTCACATAGCCCACTGATTAAAGTAACTAGGGAGACATTTAACTTTTTCTACACAATAATCAGTGTAGCCTGGACCAGATATTCTGTTCTAGTTGTTCCGTGGTTACGCATGTCATTAACGAAAACAAATATATAAACTCTGTAGGCCCACGTTAATAGAGACAGGTCTCCTTCTTCGCCTCTCCTCATCTACAGCCAGTCTTTTTGTTGTAACGATTATGAATTTCACGATTATGAATTTCTTAATTATTAATGTGTCGTTACTTCAGGAAATCAATATACCGGCACCTTCGATCGAACGGATCTTTCTCGGCTGTCCCCTCTTTCGGATAAGGAAAGACCATGTGGTGGCACCCGCCATTCTGGTAACTACCCACTCTCTTCGCGTGAACGCGGTTTCCACACGGTATTATTATTTGTTTAATATCCAAGTTCGGTTATATAAACAACGGCACTTCCCCACCCTTTTCTCATCTAATCTAATCTGCTCAGCAATTTGAGTATTGTGAGGGTGTAGAAGTCAGTCTGTGCATTCCTTGCATTTCAGTTCTGCTTTTATTGTTGCTAAGGTTTACAAGTCAGTTTCTGAATTTCCTTCCGTTCAATTGTAGTTGATATTTTGGAAAGGATGTCGGAAAAGAATCATGAACACCACCATCTCTTCCACCATCAGAAGGAAGATGAGAACCAGAACGCCGCAGCCGCCTCAGAGGCGACGCCGTACGAGAAGGCGATGAAGGAGGAGAAGCATCATAAGCGAATGGAGCACTTAGGAGAACTCGGAACAGTCGCTGCTGGAACGTTTGCACTGGTACTCTATATATATCTCTTATTCTTTAATTCTAATTTTACTAGTGACGAGGTCAATTGATTTTTATGGATAGAAGGTATTAATGGTTTCCTTAAATCTGAATTCCCTTGATTGCTGGTGAGTCTATAAACTAGATCAGCGAAGTACTAATTAGGTCATTCGGTATGCAGTACGAGAAACATCAAGCAAAGAAGGATCCAGAGAACGCGCACAGACACAAGATCACGGAGGAGATTGCAGCAACAGCCGCAGTGGGAGCAGGGGGCTACGTYTTCCACGAGCATCACGAAAAGAAGGAATCTAAAAAGGAAGTAAAGGATCACCACTTCTAGCCGGCCAGTGTCCGTCCCGATGCATTTWAAATAATYTCTTTCGCTGAGGAAGTAATTTTRGGACGGATTTAAGCTTTCTTTGTTTCTTCGATCGTTMTATGATCGTAATAAACATTTTATTGTAATAATTAATAATATTATGGAGATACTGTTATTAATTCCAAGAGCASCGTTTCCAATTTTTGCATTGTTGGGTTTAATGTGTGTAAATCGTGTTTGATACAGGTATGGTTAGGGTTTGTATGAACTGTGAGTAAATCAGACAAATCTGTAGTTTAATAATTGTAGATTATGAAAGCAAGTTTAACCTTTAGTATTTGCCGTTCATAGCATCAGGAGGAATGCCATCGAGTTAGCTGCTAATAGTATACAACACAAATAACAGAAATTTGAGTTAACGTCTTAAACATATAATAATAAGGATTTAACATAGTTCTGAAAAATATGTTTTGGTTCAATTAATTAAGTTAATTTTTTAAATTTTATGTGCCATCTTTTTAAATAATAATAAACATATAATAATCGAGATTTAACATATTTCTGACCAATATGTTTTGGATCAATTATTTAAGTTATTTTTTAAAAGTTTCGTGTGATTTTTTTAAAATAATAATAAATAAGTTGTAGGTAAACATATTTACAATCAAATATAATGAAGACTTTGCTATGTGATCCTTCTTACGTTTCCTAAAAAAACAAATTATATAAGATAGTAATAATAATATATTTATGAAAAAACGTTTCCTAAAAAAACAAATTATATAAGATAGTAATAATAATATATTTATGAAAAATAAATATTATATATAACTTAAAAATAAATATAAGTAGAAACAAAAATATTATATATATATATAAATTTATACAAATATATAATTTAAAAACTGTTTATATATATAAATATATAATTTACATATTAAATGAGATTACTATAACATGAAACAATTTAAATTATCTTTATAAGATAGTTATATACAGTTTAAGTGGGCCTAATAATTAAGAAACTGTGTATATTTAATATTATAATTTATAAATTTTACAATTATATATATATATATATATATATAAAATTAAAAATATCATTGTAATACATCTATAAAGCGGTATTTTCATACACAAATAGGCTTTCAAGGTTGAATTTCTTTCTAACATGGCATTTATTTGGGTCATAATCAATGACAATATCTAATTCTTACTCAATCACTTTCTTGTCAATTGAAAACTCTTTCTTGCAGATTGATAAAACTCCGATTAAATAAACTTATTGATAGTATCCAATTCCTCTTTAACTTGTTATTGAGAGTAAAAGTCACTTGATGTGAAAGGGAGGGAATATTCAAAATTCTATTTAGTAACTCCATTATTGGGAGATGGTAAAAGAGAATGGATTTAAAAATATAAGAGAATTCATTTTATTTTTTTAAATAACTTTGAAAAAAAAATTATGTTGTTATAATAAGATTTAAAAAGATGATTAATATAAAATTAAAATAATAAATTATAATGATTTTCATATACAATATCATTATCATGATAAATATAGAAAAATAAAAAATACATGATTTGATCATCAATTATTGAATCTCATGTAAATATATATTAATTAGTATAAATAAAAAAATTAAAAAACTTTGGCATAGTCACGTCACTAGTCCTACCTAATGAAGACACTCATAAAAAGATATATCACCAAGACTCTCCGTCACAAGCATCTGCCCATCCTCCTATGGTATACTTCATATGTTCTCTCAACTGTAGGATTATTTTCTTTTAGTTTACATAGAGTGATCTTTCCCTCTTCATCTAGGTCAAAACCACAAACCTTTCTTGCTCTCTTTGTTGTCAAAGTTGCCTTCCTTAATTGTGTGTCCATATTCTCTTATAGGAACTCCAAAGGTCACCATCGCCAACCAAATAATAAAAGAACAATGAATAATTCTATAAGTTAGTAATTAATGAATTATTATAACTCTAATGACTTTTATTACTTTTTCATTAATACCCCATTAATAATAACATTAATTGTTACACATACATGATTGTAATGAAACTAGGTATACTTATAAATGTGATCACTTGACAATGTTAAAACATATTTTAACATTTCTTCTTAATGTTTATTAAAAGAAGAATTGTACACAAACAAATAAATATGAATTTATATTACTAGCGCCTCTTATTAAGAAGTTCATACATCCTCAATAATAAGTTGCAATGATAGACGGAATTCTTTTCAAATGATAGTGGAGCAATCAACACTTACAAGCATGAAAAATCAAAATTCCCTTCATGATGTGAAGGGAAAACTCAAAATATAAATTTACTCAATAGAAATGTATGTCTTCCAAACCTTGAAACACACGCCTTCGGAATATGGGAAGAAAATGGAGAATATAAAAGAAAATACAGGATCCAAAGAAGAACCTTAAATGAACCTTTTGGAAATGAATGAAGAAAACATAACTTATGCATGAGTAAACAAATTCCACATAGTTGTCAAAAAACCATGTATAGAAAGACATGAGATTGACAAACAAATTAAACTTGAAAGTGTTATGATGTAGAAGTTTAAGAAAATGAAGGAGATAAAAGCTTCTCAGGATCACAGTGCAACACCAAACACCTCTACAAGAGACAAGAGAGAAAAAATGATCTAAACTAGATCTCCTTGCATACCTGCTTGGATAATGTGAAAGGATGTAGTTTTATTTATACAATGAAATAGGCTCAATGCCAGTCGTCACAGTTGGGTAGATAAGAGCTCCTACATGATCTTACAACTCAGTTTGCATTGAAACTCTAATAATGCATTGGAACTCCAACGCCCCCCCCGTAAGTGAAATGTAGGGATAAAATAAAAGAAAACAAAGATGAGTCCCGAAAACAAGGCCTAATGAGGTACCCATGTACAAAATATCATAAATGGAGCAAAGGAGGAAAACCCGTAAGAAAACAACTCCTCTCCAAAGGAGAGAAAAATGCAAATGTTGAAAATGGCGTTGAAGAAGATCCCACACAAATGTATTGAAAAGCAAGAGCATGAGGCCTGAGAAGGATGAAATATTTAATAAAGAAGTGTGACCAAGCTCTAATGAAGAGGGCCAAGTAACCTCAAAGAATGTGATTGAATTCTGAAGCTGAATAGGAATGGTTGCAGAGGCACGAAAATGTCAAACACAGACAACCATAACATAAATGCTTAAGAAAGATAGGTGTGATTGAGGATCTAGATTAAAGGCTTTAATTAGAAGAAAACACCATCAACCATCAAAATATCAATGAGACATGTGAATGCTGAAAACTCCTAAGTATGGATAAAACTCTAAAGAGGGCCAATTAACCCCACGTTGTCAACACCATCAAAGATCCATGTAGAAATCCAAATTTCATACTTCTCAAAAAAATATACCAATCCTATGAAATGAGTCCCAACTCGAAAGGATTGACGAGGTACTTATTTACAACCGAGAAAACATCATATGTTGAGTGTTCCTATGCACGCCAATCCATCTCACCGAAGTGCATGGGTAACTAGTTGATGCAACAACCTAGCCAATATAGGAATCAATGTTGTGTACAAGGCTCACTCTGAAGACTCTTGATCTTGATCGAACATGGTGAGTAAAAAAACACTCGAGGAAAAATTGCATACTACCCATCCCCCAATGCTAAACTGAGTGGAAAGGATGATGGAAATGGATGTCACAATTGATGAATAAAGTATGGAGTACGAGATAAAGGTGAAAAAGATGCAAAACAACTTAAGAAAGAAACACTCTAAAGTGGTGAGCCCTGAGAGACTCCAAAACAAGGCAGTACATGGAGACAAATGCCTAGTTAAACTCCTAAAATTATCTTCATGAGTGGCATAGAATCCACTACTCAAAGGTGCACAACAAGAGTTCCCATAAATAACCATCATGGACAACAATCCTTGATATGTATCGTGGATGAAAAAAATCTATAGTATATCCTCAAATAGTTCATCAAATGCTACCATGAACAACCATCAATCCAACCACAAACAATCCTTGGAGTTGGTACCTTTCCAAGATGTTGTCGTATATGTCTCTTCATCAAAGAGTTGAAGAAGAGGAGCCGAAAAAAGGCCATGTATATATGAGAGGAAAACAATGTTGTCTTTGATCATGATGTTGAGGATGTCGATATGTGGAGGATGTAGACCCTGAAGCTAATGATGAAGATTTTGTTGCTGCCAAAAGCTCTAATGTTGGTGTTGAAGATTCTGAAAATGGAAACTCTAATATTGAAATTGGTGTTGAATCTGGCGGTGAAATATCCAAAGATGTATCAATAAGAGGTGTAGGTGGTGGTTTCTGCAACTTAACAATGGAAGAGCCATATGAAGTGATGGACTCTTGTGATGGAATAAAGTGAGTATGGATGGAAGAAATATCGTAACAACTTGCTAATGGAAATGAAGTCTCGTCAAAACCAGGTCTAGGTTGTTGGTTTCATCATAGGATAAATGGGATGTACAATCCCATGTCCATTCTTACTAAGGCCGCCATGAATGTAGCACATCTAATGCATAAATTTTAACCTAATATAAAAATTTTACAACTAAAAAGTTGGTGAAGGAGGCTCAAGAGTGACTGGAAATACAAAATCGCCATTAGAATCAAGAGATTTCTGCAACACACAATAATATCTTCCTTCTCCTTAAATTCAACCAAAAAATGTTTATTGAGAAGAGTGAATTTCTCCTCCATCTCATCAAAACTGGTGGCCCAAGTAACAACATGAGCTTGAAGCTTCTCCATTAAACTCCCAATGAGTCTAGAATCCCTGAAAACATAGATACTCATGTTTTGAAGACTGACCTTGGATTTCTCTTGTTCACCTCAAAGTTTGAAAATTTCTTTAAGTTTAGTTTGCAAATTTCTTTGACAAGTTTTAGAATAGATGATTGGACACAATTGTTTATTTTTCATCCATACAACTATTATACCCCCAATGAATGATACCAATAAATGGATATGTGATCTTAAAAAAAATGGAACCTCGAGCTCTAAACAAAGAGATCTTAAAAAAAATTACAACAACTGTTCAAATTCTGCCAAAAAAATGCCTGGAACTAAGGCTCATGAACCATGATATCTACAATTAAAGAAAACCTAGGCTAGATCTAGTAATACATCTAAAACATGGAAGACAAGGAAATTCCACAGATCTGGATTTGTAGCACACAATAGGTTTCGAAACAAACCGACTTCCAGAACTCATTCTAGCGGCCCAACGCGTGAATAGCTCTTTGTTTCTTCTATTGGCAATGTATGCTCCTTCTCCTGTTGCATTTCTTCTTATGCCTTTTATTCAAAATTATTCCTTCGATACCAGGTTTGATCGAAACCATATGAAATATTAGAAGGAAGAGGAGGATTTTTGGGATGCAAGGAAAGACTCTGATAACAATTCAAAAAAAATTGACTACAATGAAGCTCCTTTCCACTTCAACACCAATTTTTGTATTATCAATATTTTTTATGGGTTGTGTGTCAATCGAGTAGAAGGCGTTGTAGAGATTTTTATCCTGCTATAGCCATTGTTGTTAGTTGTAAACCTCCAACGTTGAGTTTAAGAGGGAGTGTTAGTTGTAAACCTCAACGTAGTAGTGATTGTACATTGTCAATTGTACGAGTCCATTAGGATTCTTGTCAGGTTCTTAATCTTCTTGATTTGTTGGAGCTTATTTAGCTAAACTCATTTTCCTTAATGAATACACTCTGCACATTCACGTTCCCAATCTGTCTACTCTATTTTCTTGCCTACATTGTTTCTTATTTTGTCATGGTATCAGAGCATAGGATGTGAGACTCTCCACAGTGCCTAGGGAGTAGCCCATTATGAGGAGTGAAGAGCTTGAAAAGTGAGCCTCTCGAAAGTTCCTAGGGAGAAGCCCGATACGAGGAGTGAAGAGCTCAAGAAGTGAGCCTCTCCACAGTGCCTGGAGAGTAGCTCAATCCCAGGAGGAAGAGTGTAGAGAATATTGTATCATAGACAATAGCGCGTAAGGTAAGAATCTTCATAGAGCCTGGAGATCAGTCTATAGTTTGTTAAAGGAGCATTGGAGACATCATAGCGTGAGGAGGTATATTTATAGAATAAGATTCAAGACGAAGGTCTTTAAAAATTCATGGAATCCTTATTCAAGAGGAAGATGTAGAATAAACAAAGGAGAATATACAACATCCATTAGATCGATCATGGGAACAGATCTGGGTCATTAAATCAAGATCATAAAGGATAAGGAGTGCACAAAAAAGGCGAACAATTTTTAGTCGTTAGATCTAGGAGAGAGAAAGAGTAGTTTTCAGATCAAGGAAAAGTGCGTAGGATCTAACCATCGAATTTTTTCATACTTTGTGTATTCGATGTATTTCGTGTAAAGGTTGTAGAGGAGTCGAAATATCTCAAATTTATTGAGCCTAGAACAAATCATGTCCGTCGATCCAAGTAGAGGGCGTATGTCAATAGATCCTACTGTTAGAAGGTGAATCATCCTGGATAATTCTGTTTGAGAAGGTCACAAGACTCTCGAAGTCCCATAGAGCCGAAGTGAATCAGGACCATCCATTTGTAATGGATGCGTGTCAATAGACCCTGGAGTCTAGAAGGTAATCACTCCAGGAGGAACCAAGTGCTAAAGGTCACTAGAAGCTCAAAGCTCTGAAAAGATGGAGTAAATCTAAGCCATTGATCATTGAATATATGTGGCAAGAGATCTTGCACTCCAGAGGATAACCACTTCGGAGGAAATTTTGATGCGTGAAGCGAGAACTCCCGAAGGCCCAAAGCCCATAGTTCATCTAGACCGTCCATCAACAAGGACACGTGGTGCAAGATATATCACTTTAGAGGCCACTCTTGAGGGTTTTGAATGCTAGGTCCTCATATGACCAAGGGATAAGAACCAGGTGCTTCGAGACTTCGGGGGTTTTGAAACCTGAGATCCTCTGAATTTGCAAATTGGTCAAGTCCCAAATAGGCGAAAAGATCAACGGTCCCTAGTTACTTCAGGACTCTGGGATTCGGGCTCTAGGAAATCTTCCTTCCTTACCTCTCAAGTTTTAAAGGTCAACAGACACCTGAATCTCTAAACAACCAGATTAAATCAAGGCCATTGATCACAAAGTACATGTGGCAGGAGATCTTGCACTCCAGAGGATATCCACTTGAGAGGAAATTAAGATGCACGAAGTGATAACTCCTGAAGGCCTGAAGCCCGGATTTCATATAGACCATCCATCAACGAGGACAGGTGGTGCCAAATATCTCACTTCGGAGGCTTAACACTTAGGAGGGTTTTGCGAAGTGAATCATATGAGGGAAAACTGGTTGGTGCCCGAAGTCAATCTGAACAATTGAAGGTTGAGGACATGTGTTGGAAGATATGACACTCCATGAGGTTAAAAATTGATAGGTTTTTGGTGTTGTACATATCGAAACTCTCAATCCCCATAATTCCAATGTAAATCTCAGTCATCCAATCCAGAGGACACTTCGAGGTTGATCTTTCACTTTGGAGATTCGACACTCCAAATTTTAGCACAAGTCAAGAGACGAAAACTCATAAAGGTTGGAGTTCCGAAGCAGATCTTGGTCATTGGTTTGTCAAGGTCTGAGGATCGTTGATATTTGAAAGCCAAAATTCCCGAGGTAATTCTGAGCCATATTTCTCGATGATTAATTGAGACCGTCGATCCCTTCCCCTTGTTCGGACGTTTGCGAGTTTGGAGGAATTGAGAGGTAAGAAAGGAAGATCACCCAGACCCCAAATCCCGGAGTCCCGAAGTAACTGAGGAACGTTGATATTTTCTCATGTTTGGGACTTGGCCAGTTCACAAATTCGGAGGATCTGAGGTTTAAAAGCTCCCAAAGTCTCGGAGCACCTGGTTCTTATCCCTTTGTCATATGAGGGCCCAACATTCAAATTTTTCGTTAAAAAGAAATAAGAATTGGCTCTCGAGTAAACTTAGATACCTCGATTCCTCCATTAATGGGCTACAGTTAATAAAGAACTCATCTTGGAGTTCTTAATTTGTAATATCTTGTGCTCATATAGTCAGATCCAGGAAGATGAATACTAGGAAACAAGACATTTCCTGAAGATCTAATTTTTAAAGGGGCTAAAGCTTGAATTTCTCTCTCTGTTTACATCAACCGGTATCAGTGTGACAAGATAGAATATTCTATCCACAAGTGTGATCAAATTGGTAAATGAACAACCAAGAAACGTTGTCATGGGTTAGTAAAGATGACTCAATAAGTCAAGAAGAGATCTCAGACAGATCTGGAAAGAGAACAACAAAGAAATTGCCATATATTTCACAAAGATAAATGAAGAGGTTCAAGTTGTACCTGAGGTTCTCACACAAGAATCGGATCAGAAGAAAATTGATAATATTTGGAGCAACATGAGCATGAATCTACCATTACCACCACAATATAATGGTAAGAATTTTGAATGTTGGTCTGTTAGAATGAATGCTTTTTTGTGTCTTGTAGACTGTTATCATAATCTACATGATCAGGAAATGGATGCATTAGAATTGAAGATCATCCAACAAGCCTTGGATGAAAGTATGTTGCACAAGGTTGCAACAAAAACATCTTTGAAAGAAGTTTGGAGTATTCTAGAAACATAGTACAGTGAGAGAAGGAGAAACAATTTATTGAATGTTTCCACTTTGGAAGAAACATCTGCGTGTGAAGCGAAGCTACCAGAGGAACAATAGGAAGGAGCATCTGTGTCTGAAGCAGAGATACCAAAAGAAAATAAAAAAGGTGCATTTGTGTGTGAAGTAGAGCATGAGAAAACTACAAAAATTGATGATGAAGCTATCAATACTACAATCGACATTGATGAAATGATTCCAGTAATGTTTTTTGATGAAAAAAAAGGATTAACATCAATGATGTTTGATGAACATTGTGCATAAATTGGTCTCTTTGAAACAGAGGTAATAAATCTTGAAATTGAATTGGATGATGATAATATATCTTATGATGAGTGCCTTCAAATAATGGAAGAGAAGAAGAAAATTGATGAATTTATGTTTGGAGGAGGAATCCTACTTGACATTCAGAATGAAGTAGATGATTTGGTGATTGCAGAAGCAGTTCTTGAAAGAAGGTTTGATGGTAGTAGCATTCAAGTCACTACACTTATGGTTGTCAATGAAGTAGTTGAAGTAGAAGAAAATGTTGATGCAGAGTTGAAATGGATTGAACAATCAATCTATGATGATGATGATGATGATAACTGCTCTCAGAAAGAACAGAAAGAATAGAACCGATATGGTTCCTGTTATAATTTTTTATATCAGATTGACAAATTGTTTGAGTATGTAGGTGACCAGCCAAAAGAAGAAGATGAAGACATGGACGAGGATTTCAATGAAGACTAGTTTGAAACTATTTTCATGGAATTGAGTTCTGAAGAAATTAGATTTTCTTCTGAGTTAATGTGGAAGCAGTCCTTTTATTGTGTAGTCCAAGCTATGAAGGGCATTGATGATAGCTTGCAGTGGTGGCATCAACCCACTGTCAAATACAAATTTCTTCCAGAAGAAGATGAAAGAAATAGGCATAATCAACCTGATCAAATTTTGAATAAGAAGTTATAGTGACAAAGAAAAAATGCAAAGCACAGAGCTTTCAATATCAACGCCAAAATGAAAAAAATGACCAGATTAGATTAGAACAGTACAGAGTTTGGAAGAAGATAAATAAGAAACCCAATTCAGGTGAAAAGATGAAGTCTAGTTTTTTGTTATTTATTGTATGCCTAGCTAAGACCTAGACCAGTGGGCATTTGCATTTCTGAATTTCTTTTTGTTAAAATCCATTTTTTGATTTCCAAATGCAGCACTTAGGCTTTATCAGTGCTCATGTCTGTAAACGTTAGTTGTAAACCTTCAACTTTGAGTTTAAGAGGGAGTGTTAGTTGTAAACCTCAATGTAGTAGTGACTGTACACTGCAGTTGTACGAGTGTGTTAGGATTCATGTCAGGTTCTTGATCTTCTTTATTTGTTGTATCTTACTTAACTCAGTTTTTTTTCCTTAATAAATGCACTCTAGACATTCTCATTCCTGATCTGTCTACTCTTTTTTCTTGCCTGCATTGTTTCTTGTTTTGTCAATTGTGTCTAGCATAGAAATTGACACGCCCATATAAGAGGATGACATTAGCTACTTCTTGAATAGATGAATTATTGATCATCGATGTCTTGGTCGAGGAATGCAAACAAGAAAGTCCAAGATGTGATTTCGATCATCCGGTTGATCTGAATGGTGATGGTTCAAAGAGAAAGGTGTGTTTTTGGACTAAATTTCGAAATTTAAAAGATTGAACCCTTGCGAGAAAAGCACGAACTGGCAGATTTGGGACCCTGGGAATATATTCCTCGACTTCTTGTGTTTCTCGTGCCTCCTCGCACTTAAAAATGTCTGGACTATGTAGGTAACCTTAAATGCAAATCTCCATGCTCCCCAATAAAGGCCTGCCTTGTCCCATACCAGATGGGAAATGGTCTTGAGATATTCCATAGTCCTGTACCACTCTTTTTCAAACTGAACAAGTTACGCCAACACATGTTAATCAATCAAGCAGGTTACACAGAGTCGTCAGAAACACGAGAACACAACATAACACATTTCTCCCCAAAAAATCGAGGAGGAGTTTGCAGAGCTGCTCTGATACCATAAAGGAGATAAAAATTTCTTAGATCACACTACAAGACCAAACACTTCTACAAACAAGACTGAGAAAGAATGATCTAGATATTATTTCATAATGTGCAATCGTGAAGGTTTATTTATAAAATGAAAATCCTGAAAAATTCTTGAGGCACTTGAACTATATAGACTCAATCATTTAAATTTGGAGTTTCAACCAGAAACTATGCCCATAAAAACACCCAAAAGTCGAATGTTTAGACTACACTTACAATGAAATAGGCCCAATGTTATGGTCATCGCTAGCGATAGAAGAACTCTTACTTGATATTACAACTCACTGTGCATTGGAACTCTAACAATGCATTGAAACTCCAACAAAAAAATGTCGAACTTGAAAGTGATATGATGAGCTACAAATGTGAATGATGAACAAAAATAGTGATATAATGAAGCTATTTGTGTCTATAATAAACAAGAATTTGCAAGGACATTTTCTCTATAATTTTGTCGAAATCAAGGAGAAATTGTTGAATCATCATATTTAAGTGGTTAATTAATAATCAAAGTGTGAGAAGGATTTTTTAGCACAATAATCCATTTCTACATTCAAAAATGTACTTTAAATAATAGAAAATTGTAATTTCATGTAGAACTGTTAAATAACACCTTTAAATATTTAAATATTATATATGATAAATTACCAAAAATAAATAAATATTTTAGGTTTCTCAAAGAAATTTCAAAACTTTATCATTTTATTTTTAAGAATTTTTATTTTTTATTTTTTCTTTTACCAATTTGTTTTCTTGACTTTTTTTTGGCAAGTGGAAATTATTATTTGTACAAGTTTTTGTTGTGGCTCGCTTGTCTTCTAAATTTTTTATTTTCGAAAGTTTGGGTTTCAAATTTTGTAACTTAACTTAGGAGGGCTTTGTCATATAATGACCATTTGATTTGAAATTTGTTTTTTAAATTAGTTAAGCTTAAAAACACTTTTGATTAATGTTAATAAGTTATTCTTTTTTACTTTTCCTTACTTGGTTTTATGTCTTTTCCTTTTTTAACTTGAATTTTGTATATTATATTATATATATATATATATATGGATTTTCTTAAAATCACTTTTAAATTAAATTGGTTAATGTTTTTGAGTTGAATAAACCTTTTAAATATATTTGATATTCTTAATTTGAAGAAATCATATAAATTTTTATTTGAAATAACAATATATACTTCTATAAAGTTTATAAATTTTATAAATTAAAAACTAATAAATTCTCTTAAATTAAAAATATGCAATTATATATACATTACAATGAATATGATTTTAATTATTAAAAATATCGTTATAATAACATTAAATAAATTCAAAGGTCACTGAACAATGTTAGAACACATGCTAACAAGTTGAATGATTCATTTTTAACTAAACTATGAGTATTGAATGATTCATTTTTAACTAAACTTATGAGTATGACAATTATAATAAAATAGTCAAGATTTCTATACAGTTAAATTTTGTTAAGAACAAAGTCTATACCAAAACTTGAATACTAGAAAGGTGTGTTATTATTATAAAAGAAAGATATTGATGAAAAGGTCATGGAAAATTTTATGAGTATATTATTTTCTTCAAGATTACAAGAACACTTTTCATTTGTTAGATTGGAATTTGTTATGCTAAATAACTTATTTTGTATTATAAAAATAAAGATTTTTTTCTTACTCGACTTATTATATTATGTGGAGTTTCTACCGACCAATAGGAGACATATTTAGGATGTTGTATTTCTTTATATTTAAGTTTAAAAAACATTATAGTACTTATAACAATAGTATTATAAGTTTCAAATCATATATGTATGTATACTTTTATATACTACATAACAAATTATTTAACTTAAAAAACCATTATAATCTTTATAATAATAATACATTCAATTATATATAGATTTTATATTTAAGTTAAAAAATCATTATAATTTTTATAATAGTAATATATTCAATTATGTATATTATATATATAGTTTATACTTGTGTGTTTATTTCTATCATAAATTTATTTTAATTTTCAATCTTATTATTTTTTTTAGTGAAACCAAAAAAAATAGATATTTAATTTTATATGTCTTTATATACTTCTATGTTAATTTATTTAAATATAATTTAAATATAAAATAATTAACTATATTAATAAATTTAAAAGAGCCTCAAGTATGCTGCTTACCAAAAGCAACGGATCAGATCATATCATGAAAAATACTCCTGCACCCTGACTTCCAGTTTGAGTATCTCGATGATAAAGAGACGTGATTGAACTTTTTAACGTTTTCTTAATGAGTTAAGAAACTTCGTTAAGAGAAAAGTAGTCAATTTCAACTGCATATACATACGTGAGAGATGTGCAAAAGTGTCGCTATTCAACGCTCATCTCAATCAGTCTGAGGAGTAATCAAGTATAAGTTTGATTGTTTCAACTATTGAACGCCAAACCATAAGCATTTTCAAACCTGCTTAAATAAAAGCACCCGCATATTTTAAAAAATAACATGACATCGTCACATAGCCCACTGATTAAAGTAACTAGGGAGACATTTAACTTTTTCTACACAATAATCAGTGTAGCCTGGACCAGATATTCTGTTCTAGTTGTTCCGTGGTTACGCATGTCATTAACGAAAACAAATATATAAACTCTGTAGGCCCACGTTAATAGAGACAGGTCTCCTTCTTCGCCTCTCCTCATCTACAGCCAGTCTTTTTGTTGTAACGATTATGAATTTCACGATTATGAATTTCTTAATTATTAATGTGTCGTTACTTCAGGAAATCAATATACCGGCACCTTCGATCGAACGGATCTTTCTCGGCTGTCCCCTCTTTCGGATAAGGAAAGACCATGTGGTGGCACCCGCCATTCTGGTAACTACCCACTCTCTTCGCGTGAACGCGGTTTCCACACGGTATTATTATTTGTTTAATATCCAAGTTCGGTTATATAAACAACGGCACTTCCCCACCCTTTTCTCATCTAATCTAATCTGCTCAGCAATTTGAGTATTGTGAGGGTGTAGAAGTCAGTCTGTGCATTCCTTGCATTTCAGTTCTGCTTTTATTGTTGCTAAGGTTTACAAGTCAGTTTCTGAATTTCCTTCCGTTCAATTGTAGTTGATATTTTGGAAAGGATGTCGGAAAAGAATCATGAACACCACCATCTCTTCCACCATCAGAAGGAAGATGAGAACCAGAACGCCGCAGCCGCCTCAGAGGCGACGCCGTACGAGAAGGCGATGAAGGAGGAGAAGCATCATAAGCGAATGGAGCACTTAGGAGAACTCGGAACAGTCGCTGCTGGAACGTTTGCACTGGTACTCTATATATATCTCTTATTCTTTAATTCTAATTTTACTAGTGACGAGGTCAATTGATTTTTATGGATAGAAGGTATTAATGGTTTCCTTAAATCTGAATTCCCTTGATTGCTGGTGA
>JZKD02S1675393.1:318969-331418 GCA_000966675.3 Picea glauca
AGAACCTTAAATGAACCTTTTGGAAATGAATGAAGAAAACATAACTTATGCATGAGTAAACAAATTCCACAGAGTTGTCAAAGAACCATGTATACAAAGACATGAGATTGACAAAAAATTAAACTTGAAAGTGTTATGATGTAGAAGTTTAAAAAAATGAAGGAGATAAAAGCTTCTTAGGATTACAATGCAACACCAAACACTTCTACAAGAGACAGGAGAGAAAAAATGTTCTAAACTAGATCTGCTTGCATACCTGCTTTCATAATGTGAAAGGATGTAGTTTTATTTATATAATGAAATAGGCTCAATGCTAGTCGTCATAGTTGGGTAGATAAGAGCTCCGACATGATCTTACAACTCAGATTGCATTGGAACTCTAATAATGCATTGGAACTCCAACGCCCCCCCCATAAGTGAAATGTAGGGATAAAATAAAAGAAAACAAAGATGGGTCTCGACAACAAGGCCTAATGAGGTACCCATGTACAAAATATCATAAATGGAGAAAAGGAGGAAAACCCGTAAGAAAACAACTCCTCTCGAAAAGAGAGAAAAATGCAAATGTTGAAAATGACGTTGAAGAAGATCCCACACAGATGGATTGAAAAGCAAGAGCATGAGGCCTGTGAAGGATGAAATATTTAATAAAGAAGTGTGAACAAGCTCTAATGAAGAGGGCCAAGTAACCTCAAAGAATGTGGTTGAATTTTGAAGCTGAATAGGATTGGTTGCAGAGGCACGAAGATGTCAAACACAGACAACCATAACATAAATGCTTAAGAAATATAGGTGCCAGTGAGGATCTAGATTAAAGGCTTAAAATAGAAGCAAACACTATCAACCATCAAAATATCAATGAGGCATGTGAATGTTGAAAACTCCTAAGTATGGATAAAACTCTAAAGAGGGCCAATTAACCCCACGTTGTCAACACCATCAAAGATCCATGTAGAAATGTCCCAACTCAAAAGGATTTATGAGGTACTTATTTACAACCGAGAAAACATCATATGCTGAGCATTCCTATGCATGCCAATCCATCTCACTGGAGTGCATGGGTAACTAATTGATGCAACAACCTAGTCAATATAAAAATCAATGTTGTGTACAAGGCTCACTTTGAAGACTCTTGATCTTAATCGAACATGGTGAGTAAAAAAACAATCGAGGAAACATTGAATACTACCCCGCCCCCAATGCTAAATTGAGTGGAAAGGATGATGGAAATGGATGTCACAATTGATGAATAAAGTATGGAGTACGAGATAAAGGTGAAAAAGATGCAAAACAACTTAAGAAAGAAACACTCCAAAGTGGTGAGCCCCAAGAGGCTCCAAAACAAGGCAGTACATGGAGATAAATGCCTGGTAAAACTCCTAAAATTATCTACACGAGTGGCATAGAATCCACTACTCAAAGGTGCACAACAAGAGGTCCCATAAATAACCATCATGGACAACAATCCTTGATATGTATCGTGGATGAAAAAAATCTATAGGATATCCTCAAATAGTTCATCAAATGCTACCATGACCAACCATCAATCCAACCACAAATAATCCTCGGAGTCGGTACCTTTCCAAGATGTTGTCGTATATGCCTCTTCATCAAAGAGTTGAAGAGGAGGAGCCGAAAAAAGGCCGTGTATATATGAGAGGAAAACAATGTTGTCTTTGATCATGATGTTGAGGATGTAGACCCTGAAGTTAATGATGAAGATTTTGTTGCTTCCAAAAGCTCAGATGTTGGTGATGAAGATTCTGAAAATGGAAACTCTAATGTTGAAATTGGTGCAAAATTTGGTGGTGAAATATCCAAATATTTATCAATAAGAGGTGTAGGTGGTGGTTGCTACAACTTAACAATAGAAGACCCATATGAAGTGATGGACTCTTATGATGGAATAAAGTGAGTATGGATGGAAGAAATATCGTCACAACTTTCTAATGGAAATGAAGTCCCATCAAAACCAGGTCTAGATTGTTGGTTTCATCATAGGATAAATGGGATGCACAATCCCATGTCCATTCTTACTAAGGCCACCACCAATGTAGCACATCTAATGCATAAATTTTAACCTAATAGAAAAATTTTGCAACTCAAAATTTGGTGAAGGAGGCTCAAGAGTGAATGGAAATACAAAATCGGCATTAGAATCAAGAGCTTTCTGCAAACACACAATAATATCTTCCTTCTCTTTAAATTCAGCCAAAAAATGTTTATTGAGAAGAGTGAATTTCTCCTCCATCTCATTAAAACTGGTGGCCCAAGTAACAACATGATCTTGAATCTTCTCCATTAAACCCCCAATGAGTCTAGAATCCCTGAAAACATAGATACTCATGTTTTGAAGACTGACCTTGGATTTCTCTTCTTCACCTCAAAGTTTGAAAATTTCTTTAACAAGTTTAGTTTGCAAATTTCTTTGACAAGTTTTAGAATAGATGATTGGACATAATTTTTTATTTTTCTTCCATAAAACTATTATACCCCCAATGAATGATACCAAAAAATGGATATGTAATCTTAAAAAACATGGAACCCCGAGCTCTAAACAAAGAGATCTTAAAAAAAATTACAACTACTGTTCAAATTCTGCCAAAAAAATGCCTGGAACTAAGGCTCATGAACCATGATATCTCCAATTAAAGAAAACCCATGCTATATCTAGTACTACATCTAAAATGTGGAAGATAAGGAAATGCCACATATTTGTATTTGTAGCACACAATCGGTTCCATAACAAAATGAATTCCAAAACTCATTCCAGTGGCCCAACGCATGAATAGTTCTTTGTTTCTTCTATTGGCAATGTATGTTCCTTCTCCTGTTGCATTTCTTCTTATGCATTTTATTCAAAATTATTCCTTTGATACTAGGTTTGATCAGAACCATATGAAATATTAGAAGGAAGAGGAGGATTTTTGGGATGCAAGGAAAGACTCTGATAACAATTCAAAAAAATTGACTACAATGAAGCTCCTTTCCACTTCAACACCAATTTTTGTATTATCAATATTTTTTATGGGTTGTGCGTCAATTGAGTAGAAGGCATCATAGAGATTTTTATCCTAATAGACATTGTTGTTAGTTGTAAACCTCCAACATTGAGTTTAATAGGGTGTGTTAGTCATAAACCTCAACGTAGTAGTGATTGTACACTATCAGTTGTATGAGTCCATTAGGATTCTTGTTAGGTTCTTGATCTTCTTGATTTGCTGGAGCTTATTTAGCTAAACTATTTTTCCTAAATGAATACACTCTGCACATTCTCTTTCCCGATCTATCTACTCTATTTTCTTGCCTTCATTGTTTCTTGTTTTCTCATCGTATGAGAGCACAGGATGTGAGACTCTCCACAGTTCCTAGGGAGCAGCTCGATACAAGGAGTGAAGAGCTCAGAAAGTGAGCCTCTCGAAAGTACCTCGGGAGCATCCTGATACGAGGAGTGAAGAGATCGGGAAGTGAGCCTCTCCACAGTGCCTGGAGAGTATCCCGATCCTAGGAGGAAGAGTGTAGATTATATTGTATAGTAGACGAGAGCACATAAGGTAAGAATCTTCACAGAGCCTGGAGAGAAGTTTGCAGTTTGTTAAAGGAGTGTTGGAGACATCACAATGCGAGGAGGTATATTTACAGAATAAGATTCAAGACGAAGATCTTTAAAAATTCATGGAATCCTTATTCAAGAGGAAGATACAGAATAAACAAAGGAGAATCTACAACAGTCATTCGATCAGTCATGGGAATAGATTTGGGTCATTAAATCAAGATCATAAAGGATAAGGAGTGTGAAAAAATGACGAATAGTTTTCAGTCATTAGATCTGGGAGAGATCAAGAGTAGTTGTCAGATCAAGAAAAAGTGCGCAAGATTTAACTGTCGAAGTTTTTCAGACTTCGTGTATTCGACGTATTTCATGTAAAGTTTGTAGAGGAGTCAAAATATCTTGAAGTTCCCGAGCCTGGAACAAATCATGTTTGTCTATCCAAGAAGAGGGAATATGTCAATAGATCCTACAGTTAGAAGGTGAATCATCCTGGATAATTCTGTTTGAGAAGGTGACAAGACTCCCGAAGTCTTGTAGAGCCGAAGTGAATCAGGATCGTCCATTTGCAAAGGATATGTGTCAATAGACCCTGGAGTCCAGAAGGTAATCACTCCAGGGGGAACCAAGTGATAAAGGTCACCAGAATCTCAAAGTTCCGAAATGCTGTAGTAAATCTAGGCCATTGATCGTAGAGTATATGTGGCAAGAGATCCTGTACTCTGGAGGATAACCACTTCAGAGGAAATTTTGATGCGTGAAGTGAGAACTCCCAAAGGCCCAAAGCCCATAGTTAATCTAGACTGTCCATCAACGAGGACACATGGTGCCAGATATATCACTTCAGAGGCCACTCTTGAGGGTTTTGAATGCTAGGTCCTCATATGACCAAGGGCTAAGAACTAGGTGCTCAAAGACTTCGGGTGTTTTGAAACCCGAGATCCTCTGAATTTAGGAACTGGTCAAGTCCCAAACATGAGAAAAGATCAACGATCCTTAGTTACTTCAGGACTCTGGGATTTGGGCTCTAGGAAATCTTACTTCATTACCTCTCAAGTTTTAAAGGTCACTAGATACCCGAAGCTTTGAACAACCAGATTAAATCGAGGCCATTGATCGCAAAGTACATGTGGCAGGAGATCTTGCACTTCAGAGGAAATTCAGATGCACGAAGCAAGAACTCCTGAAGGCCCGAAGCCTCGAGTTCATATAAACCCTCCATCAACGAGGACATGTGGCACCAAATCTCTCACTTTGGAGGGTTGTGCGAAGTGAAGCATTGGAGCAAGAACTGGCTGGTGCCCGAAGTCAATCTGAACAATTGAAGGTTGAGGACATGTGTCGGAAGATATGACACTCCATAAGGTTAAAAATTGATAGGTTTTTTGTGTTGTGCATATCGAAACTCCTAATGCCCATGATTCCAAAGTAAATCTCAGTCATCCAATCAAGAGGACAGGTGGAGGCTGATCTTGCACTTTGGAGATTCGACACTCCAAAGTTTAGTGCAAGTCAAGAGACAGAAACTCCTAAAGGCCGGAGTTCCAAGGAAGATCTTAGTCATTGGTTTGTTGAGGTCTGAGGATCGTTGATCTTTGAAAGCGAAAATTCCTAAAGTAATTCTGAGTCGTAGTTCTCAACGATTAATTGAGAGCATCGATCCCTTCCCCTTGTTCAGAGGTTTGCGAGTTTGAAGGAATTGAGAGATAAGAAAGGAAGATCACCCAGATCCCGAATCCCGGAGTCCCAATGTAACTAAGGAACATTGATATTTTCTCATGTTTGGGACTTGGCTAGCTCATAAATTCGGAGGATCTGAGGTTTAAAAACCCCCAAAAGTCTCAGAGCACCCAGTTCTTATCCCTTTTTCATATGAGGACCCAACATTCAAATTTTTCATTAAAAAGAAATAAGAATTGGCTCTTGAGTAAACTCAGATAGCTCGATTCCTCCATTAATGGGCTACAGTCAATAAAGAACTCATCTTGGAGTTCTTAATTTTTAATATCTTGTGCTCGGATAGTCAGATCCAGCAAGATGAATACCAGGAAACAAGACATTTCCTGAAGATCTAAATTTTAAAGGGGCTAAAGCTCAAATTTCTCTTTCTGTTTACATCAAGTGGTATCAGTGTGACAGGATAGAATATTCTATCCACAAGTGTGATCGAATTGGTGAATGAACAACCAAGAAATGTTGTCATGGGTTAGTAAAGACGACTCAATAAGTCAAGAAGAGATCTCAGACAGATTTGGAAAGAGAACAACAAAGAAATGGCCATATATTTTGTAAAGATAAATAAAGAGGTTCCAGTTGTACCTGAGGTTCTCACAAAATAAGCGGAACAGAAGAAAATTGACGATATTTGGAGCAACATGAGCATGAATCTACCATTACAACCACAATATAATGGTAAGAATTTTGAATGTTGGTCTGTTAGAATGAATGCTTTTTTGTGTGTTGTAGACTGTTATCATAATCTACATGATCAGGAAAGGGATGCATTATAATTGAATATCATCCAACAATCCTTGGATGATAGTATGTTGCACAAGGTTGCAACAAAAACATCTTTGAAAGAAGTTTGGAGTATTCTAGAAACATAGTACAGTGAGAGAAGGAGCAACAATTTATCGAATGTTTCCACTCTAGAAGAAACATCTGTGTGTGAAGCGAAGCTACCAGAGGAACAATAGGAAGGAGAATCTATGTCTAAAGAAGAGATACCATAAGAAAATAAAAAAGGTGCATCTGTGTGTGAAGTAGAGCATGAGAAAACTGCAGAAATTGATGATGAAGCTATCAATACAACAATCAACATTGATGAAATGATTCCAGTAATGTTTTTTGATGAAAAAAAAGATTAACATCAATGATATTTGATGAACATTGTGCATAAATTGGCCTCTTTGAAACAGAGGTAAGAAATCTTGAAATTGAATTTGATGATGATAATCTATCTTATGATGAGTGCCTTCAAATAATGGAAGAGAATAAGAAAATTGATGAATTGATGTTTGGAGGAGGAATCCTACTTGACATTCAGAATGAAGCAGATGATTTGCTAATTGCAGAAGATGTTCTTGAAAGAAGGTTTGATGATAGTAGAATTCAAGTCACTGCACTTATGGCTGCCAATGAAGTAGTTGAAGTAGAAGATAATGTTGATGAAGAGTTTAAATGGATTGAACAATCAATCTATGATGATGATGATGGTAACTACTCTCAGAAAGAACAGAAAGAATAGAACCAATATGGTTCCTATTATAATTTTTTATATCAGATTGAAAAATTGTTTGAGTATGTGGGTGAGCAGCCAAAAGAAGAAGATGAAGACATGGACAAGGATTTCAATGAAGACTACTTTGAAACCATTTTCATGGAATGGAGTTTTGAAGAAATCTGATTTTATTCTGAGTTAATGTGGAAGCAGTCCTTTTATTGTGTAGTCCAAGCTATGAAGGGCATTGATGATAGCTTGCAGTGGTGGAATCATCCCACTGTCAAAGACAAATTTGTTGCAGAAGAAGATGAAAGAAATAGGCATAATAAACCTGATCAAATTCTGAATAGGAAGTTACAGTGACAAAGAAAAAATGCAAAGCACAGAGATTTTAGTATCAACGCTAAAATGAAAAAAATGACCAGATTAGAACAGTACAGAGTTTGGAAGAAGAGAAATAAGAAACCCAAATCAAGTGAAAAGATGAAGTCTAGTTTTTTGTTATGTATTGTATGCCTAGCTAAGACCTAGACCAGGAGGCTTTGCATTTCTGAATTTCGTTTTGTTAAAATCCAATGGGAAAATCCATTTTTTTATTTCCAAATGCAGCACTTAGGCTTTATCAGTGCTCATGTATGTAAACGTTGATTTTAAGAGGGACTGTTAGTTGTAAACCTCCAACTTTGACATTAAGAGGAAGTGTTAGTTGTCAACCTCAATGTAGTAGTGACTGTACACTGCAATTGTACGAGTGTGTTAGGATTCATGTCAGGTTCTTGATCTTCTTTATTTGTTGGATCTTATTTAGCTCAGTTGTTTTTCCTTAATAAATACACTCTAGACATTCTCGTTCTTGATCTGTCTACTCTTTTTTCTTGCCTACATTGTTTCTTGTTTTGTCAATTGTGTCTAGCCTAGAAATTGACAGGCCCATACAAGAGGGGCGATATTAGCCACTTCTTCAATAGATGATTTATTGATCATTGATGTCTCGGTCGAGGAATGCAAACAAGAAAATCCAAGATGAAATTTCGATCATCTAGTTTATCTGAATGGTGATGGTTGAAAGAGAAAGGTGTGTTTTTGGACTAAATTTCAAAATTAAAAAGATCGAACCATTCCGAGGAAAGCACGAACTGGAAGATCTGGGACCCTGGGACTCTATACCCTGACTTGTTGTGTTTCTCGTGCCTCCTGGCACTTAAAAATGTCTGGACTGTAAGGGTAACCTTAAATGAAAATCTCCATGCTCCCCAATAGAAGCCTGCCTGGCCGCATACCAGATGGGGAATGGTATTGAGATATTCCATAGCCCCGTATCACTCTTTTTCAAACTAAACAAGTTACGCCAACACATGTTTGTCAATCAAGTGGGTTACAGATGTTGGTAAATGTTTAACAGACAACATATTCTTGTCATTGATGGAAAGTACACCAGCAAAGATGGCATGAGTACAAGAAGAAGTATCAGAAGTATTTTAGGAAGACAATGTAGAGCAAGCTCGATAAGTTCAAAAGAGATAATGCAGAGGATTGTTGGTAGGTTTAACAGGCAAAGTGATCTTGTCATTGATGGCAGGATCAGAGTGTGCATCGATGGAAAAACAGGAACAAAGTAAGCTCAGGAGGAATTAGTGCAGAGTCGAACACAGTGCATAGGTGTGCACCAAGGATGAGGTTAACTCATTGCCAAAGCTCAAGAGAGATAACGTACTTATGATCTTAGGCAGATCAAAGGTCGAGGCCGTTGACATTTAGAAATTCTTCCAAGTAAGAAGGATGCGTAAGCTTGGGAGGAGAAGCGTCAATGATCGTTGGATCCCATCCCGAATCCCCGATGACTGTCAAATATGAATTCAGACAAGAAGAACGTGCAGAAGAGGAGGACAGATCTCAGGCATCAGGTCTAAGCATAAGTTCCAACCATCATTGGATCAGGAAGAAGCTGCACGTTCTTTAAAGTGCAAGATGGAAGCGGTGGTCCAACTCCATTTAAGAGTTTTGGCTATCGGGATTTCGGAAATTGGGAGATGCATATGTTAAGAACTCCTACCACAGGAGTCTCGAAATCGCGATATGCGAAATTGTGAATTAATCCTAACCATCATATCGAGGAATGATCTGAACCATTGATCAGGCACAATGAAGGCTCGTAGAGTTTCGAAGCCTCGATAAAATCTTGACCGTTGATCCAAGAGGGATGCGTGGTAGAAGATCAAAGCATGTCAAAGACTCCATTTCGGGGTTTCACGAATCACGACTTGGAGAGTCAAGAAACAATACCATAGGAATGCTGAAATCACGAAATGATATGAGTCGTCGGATCAAGGTTTGATGTGGACCGTTGATACAACCCCATTTCAGGGTTTTGGATACCGGAAGTTGGAGTGTTGAAACACTTTGCAATAAGAATGTCGAAATCGCAATATGTGAAATCGCAATATGATCGGAGCCGTTGATTCAAGATCTGATTCGGACCATCAAATCATAGGACAAGTGGCAAGCGATTGGAATTTCGCTGACTTGGAGTCAACAGAGCATGGTGTGGAAACTCACTAGATGTGAGATCATGAAAAGATCAGGACCGTCAGATCACCAAGAACATGGATCGTTTATCTGAGCTCCATCTCGGAGTTTTATCATGACTTGGAGTGATGAGAACCTCCATTTAAGGAATTGCGAGATGCGAATTCACGATGAGATCTGGACTATCAATACACTAAGATTTTGGACCGTTGATCTAAGCTCCATCTCGGAGTCTCACCTATCATGACTTGGAGTGACGAGAACCTCCATCTAAGGAACAACGAGATGCAAATTCATGATGAGATCTGGACCGTCAATTCATTGATATCATGGACTGTCAATCAGGGTCGATGAAGGTCATAAGTTTGCGAAAATATATAAAAGGCGAAATGGATGTAGCCTATGGTCACATCAGTGGAAGATGGGGGAAGGAGCTAGTGCAGACAAGCTCCTCCTCGGAATTTTGTGGATCGTGTCTGGGAGTGTCGAGACACTGGATCATACAAATGCCAAAATACCGAAAAGGTGAATTATCGCTATAACCAGTGGTCACCGCCTGCGGTCACATAGAGGAGGGAGATATAGCAGCCAAGCTCCTTTTCGGAGCTCGTGACATGGAGAGTCAAGATGTCTCATCACAGAATCTCGGAATTGCGAAAGTGAGAAATGGGTAAATAACGACAATACCCTTAAGAGTTAATCCAACGGTGCAGGTGAATTGAGCATAATCATAGAGCTAATCTTGCTCCTCACAGTGTAACTGCTAGAAACCATTGATGGTTTCTGCCATAGGATCTTAAGAGTCTCTGAGAATCTTCCAATGGGATGGAGATAGGTCATAGGGGTGACTGACAGCTGGAAGAGGGTTGGAGCCTGTAGCTGAAACAAAGAGGGTGAGCTCAACTGTAATAGAGAAGACAAAGAGTCTCAACTACCAGAGAGAAAAAGGAATCTCGACATAACACCCAGTGATGTTGGATGCGTAGTGGGAACAACCAGAGAAGCTGAAGAGTTGTGATGATCAAGCAGAACACTCGAGAGGTGGAGGATATCGGCGTGGTGTGAGGATGTAGAGGCATTGCATACATTGCATGCACAAGGTTCACAATAGCTATAAGGACACAGTACAGAGAAGAGATGGGTTGTTGTTGTTGTTGTTGGAGTTGTTGTTGTTGTTGTTGTGAGTGATGGAGGTGTAAAGAAGGAGGTGGAGTGCAACAGCTGAAATGCACAAAAGACAAAAGGTGCATTAAAGAGGAATGGAACACAGCGTACAAAAGATAGAAGAACAGAAAGTGCAAGGTATGCAGGCAGGACAACAGTGAGGCAGCCATAGTAGCGAAATCTTGCAGAACAGTGATGACACTGGTAAGATGTTGTTGAACATTATATCATTCTAGTAAGTTTCAGTAATTCATATTGATTATCAAGGGTGGTAGGGAGGTGCTAGGGAGGACTGTTGTCCTCATAGGTTCAAGTGGGTGCTTGAACACAGGGAGTTGTAGCTTCCATCTGGTTGCAGCCAGAGAAACTAGGGTGGCAGGGTGGTGCAATGGAGAACTCTTGTTCTCTGTTTTACAGGTTGGTGCCTGTATGATTGGAAGTTGATTCTTCCATCCAGTTGGTGTTAGAAACACTTAGGGAGTTGGTTCTTCCTTCTAGTTGGTTAGGGAGTTGGTGCTTCCTTCTAGTTGGTGCTAGAGAAACCAGGGAGTTGGTGCTTCCTTCTAGTTGGTGCTAGAGAAACTAGGGAGTTGGTGCTTCCTTCTAGTGGGTGCTAGAGAATACAGAGAGTTGGTGCTCTCAGCAAGTAGAATCCTGCAAAACTGAGGTTGTAGCCTCATTATGAGTTGGTTATCATATGTATGATAATGTAAAGACGGTAACTATTACTTATCATATAAAGAAAAAAAGGTTTTTACCCTGTATGGGTTTCCTTGAGAAATATCTATCTCTATGTTTCTCATATATCTGACTGATGTTGAATGTGCCATTGTTTATTTCCCTGCATTATTGTGATCAACATTGAGTGCCTTTTAAAGAATTTAGAAGAAGCATAATTGTTTAAGCACGGTAACAACTTATTCACCCCCCACCCCTCTCAGTTGTCCAACAATTGGTATCAGAGTCGGCCGCTTTCATCTAAGGGTAGATCCTAGATCTTAAACATGTTAAGCCATGAAGGAAATTCAAACAACAAGGCTCCTCTATTCAATGGAACAAAATTTTCCTTTTGGAAAGTTAGAATGAGAACGTACATAATGGATTTAGGCGCAGATGTCTGGGATGTGGTAGATACTAGTTATGTAAAGCCAGTTGTACTAGATAATAAGGATGACAAGCTGGAATTTAGCTTCAACGCTAAGGCTATGAATGCTATCTTGAGTGGGCTTGCAGAAGCATAATTCATAAAGGTCATGCACCTGGGAACTGCCAAAGAAATGTGGGACAAACTCATTAGCAGTTATGAAGGTAATTAGAAGGTAAAGGATGCCGAGCTTCAAACCTATAGAATACAGCTTGAAAAGTTGAATATGAAGGAAGATGAAACTGTTGGTAAATACTTTCTGAGAGTAGAAGAAATGGTGAATGCAATGAAATCACTTGGTGAAAAAATTGAGGAATCTTCTTTAGTTTAGAAATTCTTGAGATCTCTCCCAGATAGGTTCAACCCGAAGGTCTCTACTATAGAAGAACTTAATGATCTAAAAACCTTGTCTTTGGATCAACTTCTAGGAACGTTGACTACATATGAAATGAGGATAGTTACAGATAAAACCAGCTCTAGCGAAACATAATTTAAAGTAGATAAGAATGAGGATTGTGAACCTGATGAAATTGAAGCAAAATTTGTGAGAAGATTAAAGAAAGGATCAGGCAAGTACCAAGGTAAGATTCCCTTCAAATGTTTCAATTGTGGAAAGATAGGTCATTTTGCAAATAAATGTCCACACAAGAAACATGATCAAAACAATGAAGATGAAGAGAAGCACACATCAAGAAGATTTGATAAGAAGAACAGTTTATGTGTAAAAAATGATGACTCCTCAGAAGACACCGATAGTGATTCTTCATGTGAAGATAAAGTAAATGACTTCATGCTTATGGCCAAAGAGGATTATGATATTGAAAGCATAGGCAGTGATGAGA
>JZKD02S1675393.1:356791-368096 GCA_000966675.3 Picea glauca
CTCTCTCCCCTTCTTTCACTCTCTTTCTTCCTCTCTCTGCAACCACCCTCCCTACATCGCAAGGAAAGAAATGGCCTTGACCTAGACATGTCAAGACCTAGACCTAAACCTAGACATAGAAAGACCTAGACATGGAAAGACCTAGAGAATGACCTAAACCTATATGATGACCATGATGTATACCATGACATATACCTAGACCATGACCTAGACCATGACATATATCTATAGATAGATTTAGACGATGACCTAGATCTTGATTTATACCATGACCTATACCATGACATAGAGATATATCTAGAGTTATATGATGACCTAGATATTGGCATAGACCATGAAATAGACCCCCTATACTCTCACTCTCTAAATATCTACCCCCCATAATCTAACTCTCTCAGTCTCTACCCCCTCTATCCACTCTCCCTATCCCTCACTGTCTTTTTCTTCCCATATCCCCATATTACACTCTCTTTCTTCATCTCTCTACATCCCTCCTCCCTACATTGCAAGGAAAGAAATGTCCTTGACCTAGATATGTTAAGAAATAGACCTAAGCTTAGACATAGCAAGACCTAGACATAGAAAGAACTAGACAAGGAAAGAACTGGAGCATGACATAGACCTATACAATGACCATGATGTAGATCATGACATAGACCTAGACCATGACCTAGACCATGACATAGATCTAGATATAGATTTAGATGATTACCTAAATCTTGACGTATACCATGACCTAGACCACGACATAGATATAGATCTAGATTTAGATGTTGACATAGGTCTTGATGTAGATCATGAGATAGACTCCCATAGCTCCATTTAAGCCTGGGAATAACTTATACTCAATCCTTAACCCTCTATGCACTCGATCCATGAGTGCACTATGCATACACCTTGTGTACAACCCTTTCACCCACATCACCCACATCTTGGTGCTTTGTAATGTTCTTGACTTGGCTAGTCTAGGAAACATTGCTAATGTGTGTGTAGGATCAAAGGTTTATAGAATATAAATGATCATACAAATAATAAACGTGACAAAGGACTGCAAAGTTTGTATTACGATATCTCTTTCGATTACAAAATGGTCGAATGGGGTTGAATAAAATGACAATACTCAACTAGAAAAACAAACAAAGGATCTTAGCTGGAATACAAATAAGAAACTATGGCTGAATAAAATAACAACACTCGGCTAGATCAAAAGACAAAAGGATCTTAGCCAGAATACAAATAAGAAACTAAAAGATAATACCTGGAATATGGGAGCACTGCAGAATCAATGAAGAATAATGGAAGACCTGGATGATCTTCCCAGTGACTAGGGTGTGTCTTTCAACACCGAAACCAGTCAACTCGTGTCTTCCTCCTAGAATACACTGAACTATCTCTCCTGAGATGTGCCTCTTCTCCTCAATGAAAATTCATAATCTGCATAATGATGAATTAGGTTGCTGACCCTTCCTTTATAGCTTTCCAAAACCCTAAATCATGTTGAAACCCTAATTCACTGTTGACTTCCAAAACCCTAAATCACTGTTAAAACCCTAATTCACTGTTGACTTCTATTTTTAGCTCATAATGACTTAAAGGCGCTTTTAACCCTTTTTAGCTCAATGTCACTTTCTGAATATAACACTTGTGACTGGAGTGACCTCTAGTAACCCTATTTACCCCTCTTTGGCCCTGGCTATAGTCTAACAGGGCGGTTTAGACCATTAAGCCTCCTCTCTGGAGCTCCTATTTGGAAAGGGACATTACAGTCCTCCCTTCCTAAAATTGCTTGTCCTCGAGCAATACCAGTCCAGGGTGCTCCAACACCTGCTCCCTCTCCGAAGTAGCGTCCTCTAATGGAAGCCCTCTCCATCTGATCAAACACTCTCTGATGAGCCTTCTCCTCAGTTTCCACTCATGGAACTCCAAAACCTCCTTCAAAACTAGCTCCAACTGTCCCTCCTAATCCAAAGGGGGAAGCTCCTCTAATGTGCTAATGAATTGTCCCAGTGCCTTTTTTAGGAAAGACACATGGAACACGTTATGAATCTTGCTCCCCTCTAGAAGCTCTAGCTCGTAAGAAACCTCCCCTACTTGGCACATGATTCTGTAAGGACCATAAAATCTGGGCTTGATATTCTCGGCCCCACTCTTCTTTAGAGATGACTGTCTGTAGGGTTGGAGTCTCAAGAAAACCAAATCTCCAACCTCAAATTTGTGCTCTATCCTATGCCTGTACACACTTATCTTCTGTCGGTTTTGCACCATATGCAGGTTCTCTTTCAACAACTTGAGAATCTCTTGACTCTCTATGATCCAATCCTTGGCCTTGGGATATCTTCTCTCCCTAAAGACCAAGTCTACCAAAGTGGGAGAATCATATCCATACAATGCTTGGAAGGGTTTCATACCAATGGACATGTGGAATGTGGTGTTGTAGAAATGTTCTCCTAAATGTAAACACTTTACCCACGTTCTCTGTTGTCCTCCTACATAGTTCCTCAAATACCCTTCAACCCACTTGTTGACAATATTGGTCTACCCATTTGTCTGAGAGTGATAGCTGGTGCTAGGTGTCAACTCTGTCCCCACCAACCAAAACAAATCTCTCCAAAACGTCCCTATGAACCGACTGTCCCTGTCACTAACGATGTTCTTCGGCAACCCATGAAGTCTGAAGACCTCCCTGAAGAAAAGCTCGGCTACCTAAACTACACTGTAATCTATCGGTATCACGTAAAAGTGATCAAACTTGGTCAATACATCGACCACTACATAAATACAGTCTTTACCCTAGACCTTGGGTAACCTGTGATGAAGTCCATATATATACACTCCCATTTCTGATTTGGAATGGGGAGTGGTTGAAGTAGCCCTGTTGGAAGAGCATGCTCTGACTTGTTCTGCTGGAAAGTCACACACTCACTGACATGTATCATAACATCTTGTTTGAGGCCCTTCCATGAGAACCTCTCTCTAATCTGTCTGTAGGTTTTGAAAAAACCCTGATGGCCTGCTAGAGGTGAATCATGAACTGCGGTGAGGATCTTCTTCTTAAGCCTTGAATCTGGCACCAAGTAGACTCTATCCTTGTAAAATATGACATCATCAATGACCCTATATCGGTCATCCTGTATCTTCCCATCCATCACCTCACAAGAGAAATTGTTCTTGGAATATTCCACTAACAAGTGGGATTTCCAATCTGCTGAAATCTCCATCAAAGAACATGTTGCAGGTCTCCTCGATAGTGCATTAGCCACAATGGTCTTCTTCCCCTTGACATACTCTATGTCAAGGTCGAATTATTGTACCTTCATCACCCATTTCTGTTGGTGCTCACTGAGGTCCTTCTGCTCAAGGAAATAATTCAAATTGTTGCGATCGGTCTTGACCACGAATTTGTTGCCGACCAAATATTGTCTGAACTTGGTCAAGGCATGCATGATTTCCAACATTTCCTTTTCATAAATGGAGTACAACCTCTCAGGTTGACTAAGCTTATAGCACTCGAATACAATGGGGTGTCCTCCCTGCATCAAAACTACACAGATCCCTTCGTCGGATGTGTCACATTCGAGTACAAATGGCAAGGTGAAGTCTGGTAGTGCCAACATTGGACAAGTGCCCATGAATTCCTTCATGTGATCAAAGTATTCCTGTGATTTCTCGGTCCATATGAAGGACCCATTATTGGTAAGATCTATTAGCGATGCTCCAAGATGATAAAGACCCTGGACGAACCGCCTGTAATAGCTGCACAACCCGAAGAAGCTCCTCAATTTTGTCATGTTCTTGGGCGTCAGCCAATCCAAAATGGCCCTAATCTTCTCTTGGTGCACCTGTACCCCTTATGCACTGATGATGTGGCCTAAGTAAAGCAACTCTATCATATTGAACTCATACTTGGACTCTTTGGCATATAATGACTATGCCTCCATGATGCTCAATACCTCATCCAGGTGCCTCATATGCTCTTGCCATGACTAGCTATAGATCAAGATGTCGTCGAAGAAAACCAAGACTAATTTCCTTAATTGATTCCTGAATATATGATTCATGCAAGACTGGAATGTAGTGGGTGCATTGGTTATCCCAAATGGCATAACCGGGAACTCGAAGTTTCCAAAATGACATCGAAATGTCGTCTTCTCTATGTCCTTCTCTCGGATGCTGATCTGATGATATCCAGAGCGTAGATCATTTTTTGAGAAGAAAACTGCCCTATGCAGTTCATCCATCAACTCGTCAATGCATGGGATAGGGTACCATTTCTTGATGGTTTTCTTGTTCAAGGCTCGATAATCAATGCACATCCTCATGGTGCCATCCTTCTTCAGAACTAAGACAACTAAAGAAGCAAATGGGTTGTTGCTCGGTCTGATGTGTCCCATCGCCAGCAATTTCTTGACTTCCTTCTTTATCTCATCCTTGAACCTGCTAGGATGACGATAGGGGGGGGTGATCACAGGTTTGGCCCCCTCCTCCAACTCAATGGTGTGCTAAAACCCCCTGTCAGGTGGTCTCCCTGGTGGAATTTCCTCAAAGACCTGTTGATGTCGTCCCAATAAATTTTTGATCTCTGTATGGTATTGTTGTCAACCTTCCGAATCCTTTTGAGTAGTTATCAAGCATTCTGTGGCATATGCTACCTCCCCATGTCTAAATATCCTCTCCATCCTCTTGGATGAAACTGTCTTGGGTGCTCCCATCGACATACCTCTTAGAACAACCTTCTTCCCATCCTAATCTCTAAATCCCATTTCCAAGGTTTGGTAGTTGGTAGTGATTTTTCCCAAGGTAATCATCCATTGAACTCCTAACACCACATATATGTCTGATCAACCACCTAAAATGTGTCTCTCACTGTGTAGCTGCCTAAATTCATCTCTAAGTTTGGAATTATGTCTAGACACTCCACTATGTGGCCATATGCTACCGCAACATCAAAACCCTCAAACTCCTCTGTCTGAAGTGCCCGTCTCGATACTAGTGAAGCATTGATGAAGTTGTGGGTGGCCCCACCATCTATTAGGGAGATTTCTCGTTGCCCCTGAATAATCCCTCTGATACGGAAGGTATCATTTCTGGGAACACCATAAAGGGTCGCTATGACACCTCCCTTTGTTGGTTTCCTCTTGTTAGCCTATTATGGTGGTTGTGGGACTACTAGAGGATGGGCTCCTATCAGTGTCGGTGGTCTATGGGGAGGATGATACTCTGCTGGAGCTGACTCCTCCTCTGAACTAGTGGATCCACTGTCCTGCTCCTCCTCCTCACTATCCACATTGTTTGCTGCTACCTCAATATAATGAATCTCTCTCTTGCCCATGCACCTATGGCCTAGGACCAAAGGATCTCTGTAGCTCAAGAAAAGCTTCTTCCTCATAATCTCTCTCCTAGTCTCATCATCCAACTTCTCCTTGCCCTTCCATTCTCTCTGGAATGGATTCTTGTCTCGATCCCTCTGGGGCACAAATGGTTTGGAGAAATTTTTAGTCTTTCGCACTGAGTCTGCCAAATATCGAGTTCAAAGGATGGCATCCTAGAAAGTGGGTGGCCTGTATGCCTTCACCCATCCTCTCAAAGGCTCTGTGAGTCCTTCTGTGAATAGCATGATCAACCTGGGCTTTGATATATCTATCACTACCATGGCTACCCACTGAAACTCTATGATGAAAGCCTCTGTTGTGTTAGTTTGTCTCAACTAGGATGGATCCCTGAAGTGTATCTCGGGAACCTTCCTTTCAAACCTGTCCAGGAGCCTATCTGTAAACTCCCTATAGGAGGTGATGTGATTGTGACCCAATGCAACCAGTCCATGATACCACCACTCGTGTGCCTCACCCTCCAAGTGTAAGGTCGCGAAACTGATGGCCTCTGTCTCGGACATCTGGTTGAGCTTGTAATACGTGTCTAGATTTTGTACCCAAGCTTTGGCGGTGTATTTGGACAATCTGTCGAAAGAAGGGATGGTGAGTTTCCCAACTTTTCAGATGAAATCGAGGTTATGCCCCTATTTTTGTTGTGTTCATCCCTTGTGTGGCTCTCTGGGGCGGTTCCTGAGTCTGAGTCCACAATACTCGACTAAGTTCATTTCCTGATGGAAGTCATGACCCAATGTTGTGTACTCCCTCCTATACTCTGCAATGCCATCGACATGAGTGGGTGGCCTCTGTGCTATCGGTGGCTGTGTTTATAACAGGGGTGCCCTCTGGAAACTGGGAAACAAGGATCTAGGAATCCTACTCGTAGAGGTGTATGTGCAATAGGGTGACTGGGGTCTACTGCCTGCTCCCGAGTTCGCTTGAGCTACATGCGAGACTTGTGTATTTGGGGTGCCCACTCTAGCCAATCTATCAACCACCTGCGCTAAGGACTGAGACATGGTCTGTTGACTAGCTAACATATCATTGATAACCTACATGAAAGTTGCCTCTAGATCTACGGGGGCCTTTCCACTACCCTCTAGTCGCTCATATTTGTCTCCTAGAATCCTCTTAGTCTCGTGCTCAGCCTCATGCTCTACCCTTCTCTCTGCTTCTCTGTGTGCCTCTTCCTCTTCCTCTAAGCTAGGAGGAAAAGGTAGAAAATCAAGCTTATGCCTTCTTTCTTGATGCCTATTGTAAGTGACATATTCGTCACCTACATGTTCACAGCCCTCTAGGTCTTCTACTGCACTCATTGTCTTTAGTCATAGGCTGGCATGACTAAATCTCTGATACCGCTGTAATGTTCCTGACTTGGCTAGTCTAGGAAATGCTACTAATGTGTGTGTAGGATCAAAGGTTTACAACATATAAATGATCATACAAATAATAAATGCGACAAAGGAATGAAAAGTTTGTATTATGATATCTCTGTGGATTACAAAATGGTCGAATGCGGCTGAATAAACTGACAATACTCGACTAGATCAACAGACAAAGGATCTTAGCCGGAATACAAATAAGAAACTACGACTGAATAAAATAACAACACTCGGCTAGATCATAAGACAAAAGGATCTTAGTCGGAATACAAATGAGAAACTAAAAGATAATACCCGGAATATTGGATCACTGTGGAATCAATGAAGAATGATGGAAGACCTGGATGATCTTCCCAATGACTAGGGTGTGTCTTTCAACACTAAAATTAGCCAACTGGTCTCTTCCTCCTGGAATACACTGAACTATCTCTCCTGAGATGCAGCTTTTCTCCTCAATGACAAGTCATAATCTACATAATGATGAATTAGGTCGCTGACCCTTCCTTTATATCTTTCCAAAAGCCTAAATCATGTTGAAACCATAATTCACTGTTGACTTCCAAAACCCTAAATCATTGCTGAAACCCTAATTCACTGTTGACTTCTATTTTTACCTCATAATGACTTAAAAGTTCTTTTAACCCTTTTTAGCTCAATGTCACTTTCTGAATATAACACCTATGACTGGAGTGACCTCTAGTAACCATGTTTACTCCTCTTTGGCCCTAGCTATAGTCTAACACGGAAGTTTAGACCATTAAGCCTCCTCTCTGGAGCTCCTATTTGGAAAGGGACATTACATGCTCTAACCATTGCTCTATCCTTGAAAAAACTTTCAATCCTAACCCTTTAGGCATTAGTTGTCCCCGTACCCCTATACCTTTGTATTCATAAAGATGGTTGGTGTACATTAAATTTTATATCCGTTGCATTAAGAGAGTGCACACACTCTTATGACTTGAATGAGTTGTAGTTGTTGATTGATTTTGCTCAACGAGAGCATGCGTACATTCCTAGAACATGCATGTGTTCCAGGAACACTCGCGTGTTCCTTCTGGGAATTTTTTTGTGCCAAGAACACCCCACCTCATCTATCTCATGGCTGACAAAAATCTAGGACAACTTCAGAAAAAAAAATCCCACATAGACAAGTTTTAGTTATTTTAGTGTTCTTGTTAGATTCATAGAGACTTGTTTGCTATTGCCAGACCATTGTATGAAAATTTGGAAGACAACTTTGTCAAGTGTAATTGGAATTGTTATTTGTATATACTTGTGTCTTGTTGGAATTAGAAGACAAATTTGTCCAAGTGCAATTGAAATTGTTGTTTATATCTTCTCGTGGCTTCTTGGAATTGGAAGACAAATTTGTCTAAGTGCAATTGGAATTGTTGTTTGTATCTTCTTGTGTCTACCTAGAATTGGAAGACAAATTTTTCCAAGTGCAATTGGAATTCTTGTTTGTATATTCTTGTGTCTTCTTAGAATTGGAAGATAAATTTTTCCAAGTGAAATTGGAATTGGTGTTTGTATCTTCTTGTATATTCTTGGAATTGGAAGACAAATTTATCCAAGTGCAATTGGAATTAGAATTCAAATTATCAGATGTGTCTTCTTTTGTAATATAAGAAAAAATCTCCACTTGGTTGTGCCTTATTACATAATACAAAGAAAATTTTGTTGTGGGTGTTTGGAAGATAATTTTTATCTTTAAACATGGGGAACCACCAGATTTGAGAAAGAAATTCCTCGAGAAAAAAAAATCAATCGAAAAGGTAGAAGAAGAAAGAGAAAAGTTATGTATGTCAAAGTGTAGGCTTTTGTAAGAGGGAAATCCAATTTCTATCAGAATAGATGCCGCTATTGTTTCTCCTCCATCACCAAAAGAAAAGCCCAAGGGTTCATTAGGGAGAAATACAAACAATATCTCATCAAGACAACTTTTTTTGGATGACCAGATGATGGAGGATTTGTTTGGAGTTGATTATACAATGGATGAAATTAGAGAAGCAACTGGTGTGCACCATTGTGGTGAAGAAGGTTATGTGGTGTAATCTCTTGTTGGACAGTCAAAAATAGATAATCTTGTGTCCACTCTCCTCCCACAATTGATCTGTAATGTCCCCACTTTGGGACATCATCACAGTGCAAAGATTTATGATGACCAGAGTAGCCAGATGGATGTTATAGCGAGTATAGGGGTATTTGAGAGGCATTGTGGGGTCCAACTTGCCTTGATCATCATATTCCATCATTATGAGCCATTCCACACAGGTTGGCTTTAGTTTCGTTGCATTCCCACGATTTCCATGATTTTGACTATTTTGAGCTAGAAGTTAATTGAAATCACTGAAGAGGTCATTTTGGGCACATTACTTGGAGGAACCTCTCAGTGTAATAGATCATTGGAATCGGGAGGAGCAACACTACAGGATGGGATGGCTAGAAGTGACTTTCATTTGCCAAGAAAGCCACAAGGAGAGATAAGGAGCTTTTTAGAGGTAAAAAGGTTAATTAATTAATTAAAGTGATTTAATTAATTAATTAATTATTAATAAAATGAAAGTCACTTTGGAGGGACAAGGTGAGCCAAAAGTATAAAAGGAAGGTAAGGGCCTCTACTCTATTCATTCATGTATGATCTTAATTTCATATCTGGCTTCTAGTTAGTGAGCCCAACATTGGGGGTTTTGAGGGTTTTGACTTAACAAACCCTAGAGGACAATTCGATGGTGAAATATTCCACCTACCTTGTCCCAAGTTTGGTCTCGGAGATGCAATACACTCCCACACCATTATAGTTCCAGATCTACTCAGTTGCAGGTGGATTCCACATTAGTTACTTGTGCAGATAGAGAGAGGGCGCACCAGTTGGGGGTTTCCAGCAAGGGGGGCGCACCAGTTGGGGGTTTCCAGCAAGGGGGGCGCACCATTCATTGAGGGAGGATTTGTCCTATCTAAGGAGAAGTGATTTAAGGAATTCCAGGTATTGGGTTTTCCTTGCAGGTGTCCTAGCATCTTTCTTGGTGGTTTCTAGAGGCATTTCAATGGCAGGATGATTTTTATTGACAGTGCAATGATTTCCCAAGAGGAGGGCCCACCATTATTTGGAGGGTAGCTAGATCTAAGGATATAGTAGGTATTTTGATGATTTGATCAATTGGGTATTCATTGTCTTGCCTCGATGTATCATTCTAGTGGATTGGTGGAGCTGTGGGAGGTCTCTAGGAGAGAGGCCAAATTATTAGGGTTTCAATCATCCAGTGGGGCGCACCATTCAGTGGAGGAGTTCAGATCTACAGGATTTGAGAGGGATCTTGGAGATTCATGCACCTAGTTTGTTCTTGCCATCACCCGATCTACTGTTTGGCATCTTTCTTGAGGTGATTGGACATCTTTGGCACCGGGGCCGAAGTGTTGAGGAGGTTCAACTATCCAGCAGGATGTGGCATTGGTATTCATTTCTTATCCAGCCTTTGGAGGATTATATTGTATTATCAGGAGCTTTTTGTAGCAGCCCTATTGTCTATTTTCATAGCCATCTATTGAGCATTCCAGATCGACATATTCATTGTAGCAGGTTCTTTTATTTCATGAATAAAAGCATATTTGAGATGTTTTGTCTTGTCTATCATATTGTGTATGGTTGAGGTATGTTTTATGGTTATATCTTCTTGTTTATTGCTGCAACCCACACATAAACACATTAGTAAAAACCTAAACGTAACTGTAAGCAAAGTGTTTGACGAAATAACACAACCAGAAAACGTTTTAAAAAGACACCAAAATTGTGATGATCCTGGCATAATGGCTTGGGATCATTACATGATCTGTCAGTGATTGAAGGGGAAAAAGCTACAACATTTTTAAATGCACAATAGGGAGGTCAAGAGTACCAGAATAGGGGTGTAACACACCCACTATCAAAATTTTAAAAATTTCGGATTAATCTCCCTCAAGTGAGAAATCTCCAGAAAACCGGCATTTGCGAAATACCAACCCATGGTGAAATATCAGGATTCGGGGTTTCTAATGTCAAACTCATTCACCCCTATGACTCGCGTTCCTCCGAATTCTGATGTGCTCCTCACGCATTAGCTTCCTAGGCCAAGCCTGTGGTTCACTGCCTTTACGGCCGTGGTCTTACCTCCTTTCGGGGCAACTCCTATCGGGGTTTCGGGTTTCCTGAGGTCGCAATTCACGAGTCCTCGGAACTCGCGATTCTCCGATCCCCGATATGCCCCTAACGCTTTAGCCCTCTAGGCTAGCTCTGTCCTTATGTGACCTTCTACCATATGTCCATCACTCTATAACTACCCATCGACGTTTCGGGGTTTATGATGTCGCGATGCACATGCCTTCCCAATTTCCGATTCCCCGATCCCCGATGCCACTTGGTGTGAACTCACGGCCAAGCTCGATCTTCCGACATTTGTCCCTTATTCTGGCGCCTATGGCCCACACCCCTTATGATGGCGTGGAGTGACACCTGTCCTCCACTGGAGCGCTATAACTAGGGGACCGTCGCGTTTCGGGATTTCGCGGTTCCTCCTGTCG
>JZKD02S1675394.1:0-10541 GCA_000966675.3 Picea glauca
ATTTTTAACATGAAATTAAATACATTTGTGAGCAATTTTTTTTTTTTATTTATTTACATTTTAGGAATAAGATAAATGTATGTCATGGTTGTTGACAATTTTTTTTAATTGTGAACTATTTTTTTAAAGTTAAAATTAAATAAATTTATAAGAGGTATCTATAAAAATGGTGATGGAGAGATTTATTAAGGAAATGGATAAAAAAAAATTATAAATTTTACCACATTATTATTTGAATATGATGTTGATTGTAAAATAAAATAAAATGAATTCGAAGAAAAGAAATATCTTTCTAGTGTCGTTTTTTAGGGTTGAATATAGTGAAAATAATAGTATGTTTATTATGAGGAGAAAATATGAAATAGTAATTCAACTATGAAACTAGGTAAAGTTATTTTTATATTATTAAAGTAAAGTTATTAAGATGAAGATTTGGGAAAAATTATTTTGATGATTTAAATTAGGATTTATAAAATTTTTGTAGTATTTTATTTTCAAAAAATTTTATTTTTACTTCACTTTTTATCTTTAAACTTCATAGGAATGAAAGATTCTTATTATCACTAATATTATTGATTTGATTGTTTTAAGTTCATGGTCGTTGCTCATATATTTATCTCAAGTGCACCAAAAAATAGCACATTAGTAAATCCTCGTTTGGAAGATTTGCTAGTATGGTTCCATAGTGATAGAAACCATGAAGTGTATTTAAATGTCTTAAGTCAATATTGGAGGTGTTTATCCCTATGTAATATTCATTTTCCTCACTTCATCATCATTCTAACTATTTTTTCAAATTCTTCATTTTTATTACGTTATGATGTGTTTTTTAGAATTAAGGAGAGTAACCTTATTTTCTACTATTCTATAACATTTTAAATGTCATTCTTTTATTTTTTACATGGTAGAATTCTATGTTGATAAATGAAATGGCATTAACAATTACATAAAGTTGTATTTATTGATTTTGGAGTTGTTTTTTAGAGTGTTCAACATTTGTTTATTGGTGCATTACTAGTGAAGGGGAAAACAATTGTTTTTGGTAGAATTGAGCAATGTCTTGCACTTTATTCAATACACTAATAATGTGTCACATATTTATAACTTGTTGAAAAACCACAATAACTTGTTAGAAATAATATACAATCTAGAACACTATTGTTAAAATTGATATTGTAGATTACATGTTTGGAAATATTTACCATTAGTTGTATATTAATGGTGGAATTAGAAAATAGATCATGAATTCCACACAAAAAAAAATCAATGGTATCTTAATGCAATGGTATCTTAATGCAATTGAGACATCTCCTCTTAATTATAAGCTTGGCATGAACATTCTTCTTCACANATTTAAATGTCTTAAGTCAATATTGGAGGTGTTTATCCCTATGTAATATTCATTTTCCTCACTTCATCATCATTCTAACTATTTTTTCAAATTCTTCATTTTTATTACGTTATGACGTGTTTTTTAGAATTGAGAGTAACCTTATTTTCTACTATTCTATAACATTTTAAATGTCATTCTTTTAATTTCTACATGGTAGAATTCTATGTTGATAAATGAATTGGCATTAACAATTACATAATGTTGTATTTATTGATTTTGGAGTTGTTTTTTAAAGTGGTTAACATTTGTTTATTGGTGCATTACTAACGAAGGGAAAACAATTGTTTTTGGTAGAATTGAGCAATGTCTTACACTTTATTCAATACACTAATAATGTGTCACATATTTATAACTTGTTGAAAAACCACAATAACTTGTTAGAAGTAATATACAATCTAGAACACTATTGTTAAATTTGATATTATAGATTACATGTTTGGAAATATTTACCATTAGTTGTATATCAATGATGGAATTAGAAAATAGATCATGAATTCCACCAAAAAAAAATAAAAAAATCAATCGTGTCTTAATGCAATTGAGACATCTCTTCCTAATTATAAGCTTGGCATGAACATTCTTCTTCACATAGTATCAATGCAGGAATGTTTTGATTTTTTTCTATTACATTTTTGTTTCCTTGTTTATGGCTTTAAGCACAATTGCATACATAACTTACTTCAATACCATACATATGGATATTATAATTATTTGATGCCTATTTTATTATATTAATTATAAAATATAAATGTTTGTATTTATATTATATGATTTATTATAAGTATATTGTTAACTTTATTTCAATATTATTATAATATAAATAGATTTTATTTTTAACATGAAATTAAATAAACTTGTGAGCAAATTTGGTTTTCTTTTTATTTACATTTTAGGAATAAGATAAATGTATGCCATGGTTGTTGAGAGAATTTTTTTTATTATGATAAAGTTATAAATTAAATTTTTTTATAAGAGGTATCTAGAAAAATGGTGATGGAGAGATTTATTAAGGAAATGGATAAAAAAAAATTATAAATTTTACCACATTATTTGAATATGATGTTGATTGTAAAATAAAATAAAATGAATTCCATGAAATATTTTTATACTACTTTTTTAGGTTTGAATATAGTGAAAATAATGCTCTTCGGGGCACCGACTTACCCTGTGTGTTGCTTATAGGGACATTGAACTATGAAACTAGGTGAAGTTATTTTTATATTATTAGAGTAAAGCTATTAAAATGAAGACTTGGGAAAATTTGTTTTGATGATTTAAATTAGGATTTATAAAATCTTTATAATATTTGATCTTCATAAAGTTTTATTCTCAATCCACCTTTTATATTTAAACTTCATAGGAATGAAAGATTCTTATTATCACTAATATTATTGATTTTATTGTTTTAAGTCCATGGTGGCTGCTCATACTAGAGAGTAGTAGAGATGAGCCTATATTTTCTCAATTTTCTCAATTTGTGCTTATATATTCCAAAAATTGAATACACAACTACATGCACAAGTAGATAATTTTTTTTTTTAAATAATAAACAAGGTCTTTGATATTATAGCGATCATATTTATCTCAGGTGCACCAAAAAATAGAAAATTAGTAAGTCAATATGAGAGGTGTTTATAGGTTCCATATTGATAGAAACTATGAAGTGTATTTAAATGTCTTAAGTCAATATGAGAGGTGTTTATCCTATGTAATATTCATTTTCCTCACTTCATCATCATTTTAACTATTTTTTCAAATTCTTCATTTTTATTATGTTATGATGTGTTTTTTAGAATTAAGGAGGGTAACCTTATTTCCTACTATTCTATAACATTTTAAATGTCATTATTTTATCTTCTACATGGTAGAATTCTATGTTGATAAATGAAGTGGAATTAGTGATTACATAAAGTTGTATTTATTATTGATTTTGGAGTTGTTTTTTAGAGTGTACAACATTTGTTTACTGGTGCATCACTAGCAAAGGGGAAAAAAATTGTTTTTGGTAGAATTGAGCAATGTATTGCACTTTCTTCAATACACTAATAATGTGTCACATATTTATAACTTGTTGAAAAACCACAATAACTTGTTAGAAGTAATATACAATATAGAACACTCTTGTTAAAAATGAGATTGTAGATTAACATGTTTGGAAATATTTACCATTAGTTGTATATCAACGGTGGAACTAGAAAATAGATCATGACTTCCACAAAAAAAAATCAGTGGTATCTTAATGCAATTGAGACATCTCTTCCTAATTATAGGATTGGCATGAACATTCTTCTCCACATAGTATCAATGCATGAATGTTTTGATTTTTTTCTATTACATTTTTGTGTCCTTGTTTATGGCTTTAAGCATAATGATAATGCATACAAAACTTAATTGAATACCATACATATGGAAATTATAATTATTTGATGTCTATTTTATCATAAGAAGTCGTATTTACCAAAGGAGAAGTATTGAGTTGAAAGGTCTTATGAGCATTTTTCAATTATAATAGGCATGTGGTGATAACATGGAAATATACATGTAATATGTTTGTACAATGTTGGAGCAGGCATGTTTGGCAAGAAACAAAACAAATGAGGCAAATTGGACCAAGAAGGAGAGCACATGACACTTTGAGGAAAAGTAGTATGTGCGACGAGATTTGCAGAAATACGACGCAAATGTGGACAAACCTAGTCATGTTAGGGTTAGGGTTTTTGGGTGTATTGTAAGGGTTTTAACCCTATTTTGTAAAATAAATAGGGGGTATGTGGTAGATTATAGGATCATGATAATAATCCAATTATTAGAGTGTGAGTGCAACAAGTATATTTTTGAGAACCTATTTTGGAGTCTTTCTGAGTCAGATCATGTTTGAGAGCTATAGAGCTTGGATGAAGTTGAAGTAGTTGAGGTTTAGGTCGCAAGTTGTGGAGCTTGGTACGATCTTGGTCTGCCTCACTACTTTATATTATGATGTAATCTGTGCAATTCCTTTTGATGAATAAGAAAATAAGCATAATATATTTGTGGAAGTATCCCTAGGAGGGTGATCCATGGAAAAAACTATGTGTGCAATGTGTTTTGATGCTTTACTATTTCTACAGTTATGATTGAATGGTTAGATAGATGACTGGATGGTTTATTTACAATGCACACTAGAATAAATCTACACATGAATGAATGAATGAATGGATCTGATGAATACTATAATCAAATGCATGATTAAGTAGAAATAAGAACTAGAAAGAACATCCCCATATCCATTCCATGACTACAGACAATTGCATCCTGCGGTCACCCATAAACAATATTGGGTGAGACTGTGATGTTTCCTTGTTGGCTATTGGGGTCCTATTCCTACCACAAAGTTTCATAGCGCACTCCACAACATTTCCCATTTCTATCCAGGAAAGATCAAAATTTGGGCTCCTTCCAACCCACCAACTCTATCAATATTAACAATCAAGAGTAATGGAATTTTGTTCCATTATCTTGTGCATCTTGGCAATCTATCAAAAATTGGTTCAACAAATACGGTTCTCAGTTGAACACTACACCCTTTGCGCACTACACAGTTATTTCTATAACTCCTACTGGGGCTTCTTCCTTTCCGCACTTCCTTAAAAGTTTGCAAGCCATCAACTTGGTAGTAAAATTTGTTGCCTATTCGTTGATATCCTTTATTATTATACCCTTAGTTCCCCTATTTGTTTTGATTTTCTCTTTAAATTCCTCCACAATTTCTTTATCCCTGGCTTTATTGTCCAAATAGTCTTATGGTTTTACACCACTAGTAGGAAACCATGTAATCTTGGCTATGAGGTCCACATCTATGGGGACCATCATGTCCATCCACAAGATACCTCCATGTACCCTGGCCAACAATTTCTTTGCACAAAGACCCACATTCTTACCACGACCGAAATGGGGTATGTTCAACAGATTCACAATGCCTAAGTTGTAAAGTCCTGTAATCCACTGCGCGGGATCCAAGTTAGAAATTAAATGACTCCCACATTCATAGGTTATTCATCCAAGAAGGAAAATGGGAAAAATCATGGAGTCCTTGACTTGGTGGGTGAAATGAGATTCATGTTGTTGATTACATGTGAAGGGGAGTGGCCTTCGCACCTAACCCAAATTACCTTAGGAACCTAAGTTCCTTGGTGGTATCATGGTATAGCATCGGGTGACCTATTGTAGAGATCCACATTTCAACATAGCCTATGGTTTGGTGGAAAAAGCTAAACCTTAGTTAGTTTGTTCTGGTCAACAATTTATAAATAGATAAGTTTCAAATCTGTGTTTTCTATATTCAATGTTTTGAATAAATGTGGTTTTTTTGTAATTCATGAACTTGTATGAACTCCTATGAAGAATGAATTGAATGCATGGTTGTGTAATTCTTTGTATGATGGTTAATTTTTCATTTTGGATTATTTATTTTGAATTATTAGGTCGATGGCTTGTAATTCATGACCAAATCTCTATGAATGGAATGAAGTGCGTGAAGAGTTTATTCACTCATGAAATCATTTTCCTTCCCTAAATATCCATAACTTAAGAATTGGCAATGGAAAGGTTCAATTTGAAGTTTCATGTTGAGAATCCTTAGGAATTTTTCTTACAGGGGATTTGAACTATCAAATCCCTATTATTACACAACTTGTAATGCAAACATGAGGGAGGAACCCTGATGTAGGAACCCAAACCTATCAAAATCATTAACTAGTTGGGGAAGTAGGTGAGGATTCAACAAATCCTTATAAAATCCTTTCGAGTGAAAAATCAAATTCCAGATAGTCCTTGATGTGCTTAAACTTGACAATGGAACTACAACATAGTAGAAACTTTAACCCATGAAGCAGAAGGAAGATGACACATGGAAAGGACATGTCTCAATCCATGGTAAATTCAAGATGAAGAGAGGGACCATTAATCATGGTCGATCTCAGTCGTAAAATATTTTGGGAAAGTATTTCAGAAATATCCATTCGAGAGGTCCTATTGTAACTTGGAATTCCAACGAGGCGAGTCTGAAAATGGCGAATCGATTAACTAACAAACACCTTTAATCTTGAAATGGATATGGTTTGTTATATTAGACATATCACATTCGTTATACCTGTCGAAAAATAGTGACCATGTTAATGATACTACAACTCGAAAACCCACCTTGATATAGGTCGTTGATCGACATGTATCTCTGGTGTACGATCTAGTGGATGAGAATGTTGTCTCGGGAAGTATCGTTCAGGATCACGTTGTTAGAAATACTCATTCGAGAACATTTTTATGATGGGTGAGTCCGATGGAGAGAGATTGATAGTCTTGTGGGATTCAGGTTTCAAAAAATACTTAAAGAGTGTTATCTTGAAATATAGACGAGGATTCTCCAAGCAGGTGAGCCTCATATGATTGTGGGAGACTGTTTTCAAGGAGAAATAATGAGAGTGGTAAGCCAACATTCTGATGGGGGGGATTCCAATAGATTTTTGGACTTCAAACTCTAGGAGAAACCTAGGGCATGGTAAAATGGCATCCCTATGGGATGAGCCCGATTGTCGATGTCCGATGGTGGTGTAGGCTTCAGACTTTGAAAATATCATAATAAAGTAGTTTTATTCATTTTAACAATGATATAACATAAAAAAATAAGGCACATTGATTTTAGTGATAATAATATAACACAAAAAAATAAGTTGCATATATTCCAGTGATAATGCTATGGAAAATGACTCATACGAAGTAATTTAATCCTCTATATTGATTTCAACAATGAGATACAAAAAATCTTGAAGATAAATGAACTTAGTGTGAAAACAAATTTCAAAACATATATTATGAGTTGAAGGTGCTTCCTTAAATATGGCCCTCTTATCGAAATTCATTGATCTACCTTTCAATTTCTATACTTTCATTTGAGTTGAGTTGATAAGTTCCGGACTTTGGAAATGAGCTATCATAAATTAAATGGAGAGTTAAATTAGTTTCCATGGAGGCAAGGGTGAATGCACAGAGTTGGTGGACGATAAAGTGGCAACATGGTGAGCAGGAATGTGTGTGTGTTTCTAGGAATGCATACATGTTCTTGATGTGACAGGTTTGGAACACCCAAAACCTCCACTCAGCAATCCATGTAGGCACGTTCCCAAGAATGTGTGTGCATTCTCAATAACACGCAAACGTTCTTGAGAAACATGTGTACAAGAATGTGTGCACGTTCCTAAAAAATTGAAATAAAAATAATACATGCACGTTATTAGGAACATCAATGCGCACACTTTCCTATTAACATTAAATATCTCTCTATCCCCCTCTTCCCCCCACTCTCTCTCTCTCTCTCTCTCTCTCTCTCTCTCTCTTGATCGATCGATCTCTCCCCCATTTTTTCCCTCTCCCCTTGTTTCCCTCTCTCTCTCTCTTTCCCTCTGTTATTCTCCCCCCCCCCTTTGTTGATTTCTGGAATACTAGTTTACAACTGTAATAAATAACCAGGATCTCAAGAAGATTAACCAAGCACAAGTTACAAAAAAAATGGGCCTGCTCGTTTCTTCATAGGAAATGTTCTTTCATTTCCACCCAACCATAGGCATCCTCAAGTGCCACCTCCGAGAAGAGTATAGTATTTATCCTGGGAAATCATTCTTCACAAGGGGAGAAAGCCCAATACCCTTTTATAGAGAATATTCTTGTCAAGATAGAATAAACAAGAACAAGCTCTATTCACTTGAGAAAATCAATAAAAATGAATCCAACAATACTCATCTCAACATGGAGAGAACTCAACAATGTAAACCATAGCCAAAGTGTTGGAGCACTAGTCCACCTCTAGCACACCACCAATACTAAGAGATATAACACTTGCGCCTTCCTTCCTTCAGTGGTTGCAACTGCATCTGTAGTTTTAACTCTCTTCCAAATTGTGCTATGATATGTGAGAGAGTGTGTCAAATGAGAAGGGTGCCACACTTGTTTATACTAATCTGACCAGTGAACTATTCCAGTGGGGTCGTTCTGTCCTTTGTGGAAAATATATATTTACTTTATCTTTTCTGGCATGCTGACTTGAATTTTGGAGCAATCTAATTCTTCTGGGGCTTCTTTAATTATTTCAATGATTTTCGTTTGATGGCTTGGAACCTTCATGTATAAGAGAGGTTATCTCGGAGGTGAATACCTCCCACAGCTACCAAAAACATCAAGACTCCCTCTTAGCTAGGGAGGTATTCTCCATGATGGTTTTCCTCTAGTTATCATAGCCTCGCATGCTATTCCATGGTCCTCCAACCATTCCATGGTAACGCATACCATGGTACTGGTAGCATCACCACGTCGTACATGGATACACCCAATGTGGACCTTTTTCAGGGCCTCATCACCACTAGAATACACTAGGACCTACTCTCATGTAGTATGACACTAGGACCTATTTTCCTATAGTGCATCATCAAGGACCTACTCACGTATGACATGTCCACTTGGTCAACTCCCAAAGGACATGTCCTCATGGTATACTCCCATGGGACATTGGTTTCCACCCTAAGACAACTTGTCACTACTTTGACAAGTGTCATGCTCAAATATGTCTTAGAGGAATGTTCTCCAAGTCGACTTAGCCCGATATGGGGAGAAGATAAGGGGTGTCCCCACAGATCGACCCAAACCACCCACCTAGGGAGAAGACTCGTCTTAGGTCGACCCAACCCATCACAACTTAGGAGAAGAGTCATCACATATCAACATAACTCAATCCATCTGGGATAATAAAAGGAGAATGCACAATAAACTCATAGATCGATCCATCCCACTACCTTGCGGAGAAGATCGAGTGTCTTCACAGATCGACCTATCCCACTACTCTGGGGAGAATACCTGGAGATATATCACAACCAAATCAGTTACAACCCAAAGGTAGCTGGGCACCAACCCATTACAAATTATCATTCCATCGATAAGTGTCATACTCAACTCAATCTAGTGAGGAGTATCGTCATAGAAGAATGTCTCACGAAGATGCAATCATCAATAATCCCTCTTAACGAGAGGGGAATTCCACTCCAATTTTATGACAGAAGCACTCGAACTTAGACTTGGAGAGAGGATCAGTGAGAACATTTGCAATATGTTCATTTGTAGGAAGGTATTCCTCTATTATTGTCTTCCTCTGCACCATATCTCGAATGTAATGAATCTCGGTGGGATCCAATATATGATCAGAAAATCTTACAAGGAGATTTTGAATCCATATTTTTTCGAATACTTCCATATATATTGTAATATACTTGGTTTCTATGGTACTCAAATCCAAAGAATTATGTTTCCTACTACACCAAGAAACCACGAAAGATCCAAAATTGAAGAAACACCCTGAGGTGCTCTTCCTGTCAACTGAGCTCCCCGCCCAATATGAACCAACATATCCCTACAGTCTCATGTCAACACTAGAATCATGTCTCAGGCCATATCCAAATGTGTCTCACAAATATATCAACACATGCTTTGCAACCACCCAATGTATCTGCCTCAGCTGACTCATGAACTAGCTAAGTGCACTCACTGCATAGAAAATATATTGTCTGGTGTTAGCCAGATACATCAATGATCCAATCAGTTGTCACGAGTATATGGTCGGATCAATCAAGTCTAAATCAGAAGAAGACTCGCTCAACTTCTTCATGTTCATCACCATCAGTGTGTTCATGGAGTTACAGTTCAATATATCCCAAATCTCCTCAATATCTCAACTATGTACTTCCCCTGACACGGGAAGATCTCATCAGTTCTCTGTCACACCTTAAGTCCCAAGAACTAATGCATCATTCCAATATCCTTCATATCAAATTCAAAGGCCAGCTCATGCTTGAACCAAGAAATGAGATTCTCTGCTCTGGTGAGAAATAAATCATCAATGTATAGGATAAAAATCAAAGACTCACCATCAACAACCTTGTAGCACAAGTTGGCATCAATAATACTCTTGTTGAAACCCAAACTTATTAGGTATCCATCAATCCCCACATACCAAGCTCAAGGTGCCTTCTTGAGTCCATATGGGGCCTTCTTCAACCTGCACACATGGGACTCCTTCCCATGAATCATGAAACAATCTAGTTGCTCGATATACACCTCTTCCTCAATCTTG
>JZKD02S1675394.1:41610-70509 GCA_000966675.3 Picea glauca
CCAGTTGATAATCGTTTCAACAATACTAGCATTATTTTTGTCCGTTTGACGAAACAGGAGCTCCAAATCTCTCCAGATCGGTTGTATCACCGGACAAGTATTGAGGAGATGTTCATTGGTTTCATTATCTGCATGACAAAGCACACAATACGATGGTCCTATCATACCCCTTTTCTGTAGATTCTCCCATGTCAGGATCCGATAATGGCTTAAAATCCACAGAAAGTATTCTACTTTAGGCCAATGTTTTAGTGCCCAAATCTTTTTCCACAGTGGCTGAGCAATTTGGTTAATTTGTTGTGAGTGGATGTAGTACCCTTCTTTAATTGTAAACTGTCCTTTTGTTGTATATCCCCATCTCAATATAAATATTAAGACATTCAACCATTAAATTAATTTTTAGAGTGCACATTTTAAATTTTACATTATATTGAAATTTAGGTTTACAAATTTAGGTTATCAAATCTAATAATTAAAAAAACTAACACATTCAACATTTAAATTAGATTTTACATATTTATTTATATAAAAGGTAAATATTTATAAATATAGTAAAGTAAAATTACAATAGGTATAAAAATGAATTTAATATATATATAATCAACTTTGTATATTACATGTATATTAGGTTGTATCTTTATGTTTAACTTGTTAAACATTTTAACTAAATAATTGAACAATTGAACATATAATTTAACATGTAGATTATGTAGGTAAACATTTTAACTAAATAATTGAATATGTGAATTATGTAGATAAATTCATGGCATTGAGGATAACATATAAATGAACAGCTAAAATGCAATTAAATTTAGGAGTATAAAATGATTTCATTTAATATTTCACTTAGAGAAAAAAGTAAAGTATATTAGTTGTATTTTTTAATGACAAGTGGTGTAATTCTCACTTGTGACCTTTAAAGATAATTATTTGTTAATTGGTAATCCTATATTGAAGAAGAAGTGATAAGTTTATGAAGTCTCTGTTAGAATGTGAAACAAAAACTACTATTTGACCATTAGAGAGATGAATAAGAAGCCTCATTTATGTGATAAATGGATGATAACTTAGATTTAAGAGTACTATATAGTGTTAGATAATCGATTATTGATTATAAATATAATAATTTTAAATTTTCATTTTCCAAAAAAAAATTGTATATTGTTGAAGAACTTTTATATGTGCTTTACTATTATTATTAAAACTTTTAACCAAATGTAACATTAAAATTCCATGGTAGCTTCTCTTGTTGCATCTCAATTATACTATACACATCAATACACTCAAATTGCATTGACTATAATTAAAAACCCATTCATCCATGCTCGTTCTTTATTGTTCAATCCTATTTGATAGTGAATCTCACCCCATTCATCTATTCTCGCTCAATTCCATTAGATAGTGAATCCCACACCATTCATCCAAGCTCTCTGTTTTGTAGCTATTCCAAACAACACAAACAATATATAGAACAAATGAAATTATAGAAAATGATGTAAATATTTATGATAGGAAAAGAAACTTAAAATGTAATAAGAAAATGGTGTAAACCTTTATTATTGAAAATGAAACTCAAAGTACAAATTATAAATTTAGGAAAAAGAAAAAACCAAAGAAAAATAAATTACTAAAAAATCTTTTCTATGGAAGAAGTTTTACTGAGAGGCACTCTTTCTATTCAATACATTTACATAGAAAACAAAATCTATCAAAAAGATTAGAAAACAAAATCTATCAAAAGAGATTTTTCTCCCAAAACTATAAAAATATTAGAAAACAAAACATATTAACAAAGATTATTCTTCCAAAAATATAATAAACATAAACATAGTATTTTTTTTTTCAAAACTGTAAGAAAACATTTAAAAAATAACAACTATTTATAAAAATTGAATACATTTTACATAGAAAATAAAACATATCAAAAGAGATTATTCTCCCAAAACTATAAAAATCATTAGAAAACAAAACATATTAAGGAAGATTATTGTTTCAAAATTATAATAAATATAGACATAAGATTGTTTTTAATAAAAATAAAATAACTAATTTTTCATTTAATATTTTATTTTTTCAAAATTATAAAAAAATATTTAAAAAATAATAATTATTTATAAAAATTCAATACAGTTTACATAGAAAACAAAACATACCAAAATAGATTATTCTCCCAAAACTATAAAAATCGTTAGAAAACAAAACATATTAAGAAAGATTATTCTTCCAAAAATATAATAAACGTAGACATAGAATTTTTTTAATAAGAATTAAATAACTAATAAAAAACAATATTTTTTACTTAGAAAATAAAATAAAATTCAAATTAAAAAAATTATTTATTTATTTATCAAAAAATAAAACAAAATTCAATAAAAAAGAGATGTTTAGTTTTTTCATTATGAAATATATTTATTAATATTACAAATATGTTTATAAAATTCAATAAAAAAGAGATGTTTAGTTTTTTCATTATTAAATATATTTATTAATATTGTAAATATATTTATTAATATTGTAAATATGTTTATAAAATAAAATTAGTGTAAATATTTTTTAACTCAACATTTTTAAATGTGGAAAGTGATTAAATTTCTTTAAAAATTATAAAGAAGTGTCTTATTCCATTGATTATATAAGAAGGATAATATTAAAAGTATTATTATATTAAAATTTAGGAGAAAATGTGGTGCTATAAAGAATTAGAGGGGAAAAGAAAATTAAGATACAATTTAAGTGGGTTTAATGGTTAAGAACATGTGTTTCCAACTTAATGGTTAAGAACATCTGTTTCCTCCTTGGAGGTCACTTAAATCTAGAGAGGGTAGGGTATGTATACCTCCCCTTCTCCCACAAACAAGGGGGTCTCATACACCAATTTGATGTCTAGCTTGGTCTTAGTGGACCTTAATTATTACCACCACCACCCTAACTCTACTCTAAGATAATTCTAATTATAGCATAAACTCTAACTTTAATACAATTTTATTAATTCTTTTTATTTTTAATTTCAAGATTCAAAAAATTACTTAAATGAAGAAAAGGAATAAATTTTATTCTATTTTTTTTTTTTTAATTTCAAAATTCAAAAAATTACTTAAATGAGGAAAAGTAATAAATTTTATTGAATCCAACTATTGGCTTAATTTATTATTTTTAAGCCAAAAGGCGTATACCTATTGATCATGGGCACATTTAATAGGTTTTTAATGCTTAATCAGTTTTGTATGGACAAGATTAAATATTGATGGAATATTCTTAGTAGTCCCAATAAATCAATGGTTGTGATTTCAACCACTAACTTCCTCACTATTATAAAGACATCACTTTACATGTTTATTTTTTTACTTTTACTTAATCATATTTAAAATTTACTATGGTGGGTAGCTGATTACCAAGTATGAGTGATTAGGGTTTCATTTTCTATGCCAACCTAAACCTTTGACCTTCACCAGCCACGTTCTGAACACACTGCCTCCTTCCTACTCCTTCCGTCCACCTCTGGGCTGTTTCTCTTTCCCGGCGGTTCAGATTTTACAAGCCATCCTTTCGACGTTCACCAACCACGAATTTGTGACTGTGCTAGTTTATGAACTTTTATTAAGGAAAAATGGTTGTGAACCACGTACTTTTGCTCACAAATCTCTTTTAACTTTAAACTGTGATAACATATGACATCAATTTTCTTTCTGTACCAAACTAATGGTTCAATTGCGTTAGATATAAATAACTTCATTGAACATTCTTTTCCTGGCATTTTGTGATCCAATACTGTATGATTATGACCGACTTAATTAGGGGCAATGCCGTAGGCAATCAATGGATCAAAACCTCAGTAATTAGGTTTAGCTAATTATGCTACCTCTTTTATTAGGAAACTCAATAAGAGAATTCAGAAGAATGAACACTCAACTGATCTCTTCAAACGGGTAGCTAGTTATTTGAAAGTCAAAAGTGCAAAGAGGAATAACAGAGGCGATTTTCATTCCAAGAATCTGTAGAATACAGCTTTCCAAATATTAATATAATCAATCAAATAAACAAATTTTAATGACAAACTTAAATATAACCATCTTAACTGATATTCTTCACCTCTACTTGGTCCTACAAAGACTGCACATAGTTGATAATTTCCTAAGAAAACTTTGCCAAAAATTTACAGGCGAGCCAGTGAAACACATCCAAAAGCAGGAATAATATGGATGTTGGATAGCCAGGAATAATTTGGATGTTGGATATCCTGGTTTCTATACTGTCATGGAGAGAAGTGAGCCGATAAACACAACAAACCAACAAATTGCACCTCGTATTTCACTAGTTTTTCCCCTAGTTTGACGATCTCCACTGCTCTGAAACGTTGGTTAGATTCTAGTTGTCTTAAGGTTCAACTTAACCAATCGGTAAATTGATTTTTACTACAGTGATGAATCATATAAACTATATTAATTTAAATATGGTTTTTGGACGACTTTCCTTTCTTTCAATATTATGAACAATTTCTTTATTTAATTTTTCTCATTATTTTTTAATGACTACCCTAAGTTTTACCTCTTCTATATATGAGCGCATTCAGATTCTACAAAAATCACCCAAAAATTAATTATAATAATGAATTCTAATGGCGCAAATTCAACCTGCATCATGGATTATGGAATTCGTATCTTATGTTTAAAAACAGGTTTTTGAATTGCAAAACGAAATCATAAAAACTAGTTTTTAGTTGCAGAACGAAATCAAATTAATATTAATTTTTTTTAATTTATTATTTTAAATAAATTGTCATGCTCATGTTCTTGAAAAACGAAGAGTTCTAAGCGTTTTTTCCAGGCTTTTTCCCAATCTTATAAAGTTATTTTAAAATTGTAAATTAAATTAATGTTTTAATAGTTTTCCCAAATATTAAATTAATTTTTAATAATTTTGGGATTTACATTTTGATGATAAAATAATAATGAAAGAATGAAGTTGTGAAAATTTTCTTTTAACAATTTTGGGATTTACATTTGGAAAAATGAAGTTGTGAAAATTTTCTTTTAAAAATATCATAATGCTAAAATTTTATATTTCTCTTAGAAAACACATTTTTTAACTAATTTTTTTATATTATTTCTCTTAGAAAACATATTTTTTAATTAAAATTTTTATATTTATTATTTTAAATGTGAAATCTAAATATATCTTAAATTATCTTTTAAAAATTATAAGTATATTTATTATTATTTTTCTTTACTTGAATTTTAACAATTTTATAATAAATGTCTAATTTTAACTAATTTTAAAACATTCATTAAAAATAGAATCAATTCACATTCTCACTTTTAAACTTAATTTAAAAAAATATTATAATTTGTTAAAAAAATAAAATCTTTAATCAAATAAAAAAAAGTCTTTCCATGCTTTTAAATTTAATTTGCATATATTTTATTTCTTCTCATTATTAGATACTCCATTCTAAATTTCATGTGGACATATTTCATTTGTTTGATGTGTCAATCCTAACAATCAATCTGCACAAATATTACAATTTTGTTGATTGCTATGGTTTGTGAAACTATATTATTGGTTTTATCCCTTATTTCATGTTGATCAATGAAGTGATATTTTATTTTTTCCATATCTTAAATTTTGTTTCATAAAATTATATATCATGTTATAATCTTTTTTTTTTCTAAAAATTTAATTATTTTAATAAATATTATTAAAATTAATATACTAATTAAGTTTAAAAAAATGTAAAGTAATAAATATATATATAAAAATTAAATTGTTAAATATAAATTCTTAATTTCAAGTTTAAAAAATAAATCATCTTTCTATTATAAATAATTGAAAATTTAATATTATTAAAATAAAAATAAAAACAATTTTCCTTTAATTTAAACATTTTACAAATTATTTTACGTTGATAGAATTGTAAAGAATAATAGTTAATATTACAAAATTAAATAAATAATTAAAAATTTATTATTATTAAAATAAAAATAAAAACAATTTTCCTTTAATTTAAACATTCTACACATTATTTTCTGTTGATAGAATTGTAAAGAATAATAGTTAATATTACAAAATCAAATTATAATATGGGTATTAAATTTATTTTTACATTAAAAGGGGTGGTAGACAACAAATTGGAGTAAATCATGGTTTCCATTAAAAGTGAGGCTCTTAGTATAGTAGAGGATGGGAAAGGACATCAATGTGTCTCCTTCACATGCAAGCATTCATTCATGTTCAAGATTTTGAATCTACCATCATGGATTACTATGGAACCAATTGGGGTCTCAGGATTTTTGGTGAATTCTACCACTAATAAGATTATGCACAACTCCAATACCTCATGATATTGTTTAAAGTGGGAAGTTTACCACCTAGAAATTATGAGAATTTTGATAAATTTATCACTCTGATTTTAAAATTCCCCCATGAATTTTAAAATAGGGATATTGTCCTCAACCATGTCAATCCTTTTAGATGCTACACCCAAAGAAGAGGATCGTTTCATAGTAAAATACTCATATATCATCCATGTGACTGTGATATCTAACAATATAGGTTGTGTGGGATCCATTGGAAAATTTCTATAGAACAATGTCAAATTACCACATTAAGAGCATCTTCTTCCACCTATACATATTTTGATAAAAAATACATCTTCAATATTTCTTCTTTATAATATCATTGGGATATTATAATATCATTGGGATAAAATTGCATGTTGTGAGAGGATGGCCACCTTGCTAATGCTTTAAAAAAAAAATCTACAAAGATATAGAAATGGAAATCAACATGGTACGAACGAAAAAAAGTGTTACGAACTATTTTGGACCTAATATACCACAATTTCAATTTATCAAACATGTTAATAATGATTTTAATGTTAGGATTTATTTCTTGAAATTCCTCAAATAGTTTAACTTGTGTCATCTCTATAACATGCTTATAATGTTCATCAAACACTCCTCTAGATAGGCACCATCACAAAAAATGCTCCTGATTGATATGGCACAAGAATCGGTTTCCCAAAACAAGATAACATCTTCTCTCTAACACTGTGTAGAAGTCTATCTCGATGCATTTTCTTACAAATAAGAGACCAACAAGTAGCTTCATCATTTTCATCTATATGGACCTTGAATTTAATATTCCTTTATAATGTTTTTCTTAAAACATACAACAATTTTGTCATTGTTGTCACCATTCGATTTCTTGAAGTTCTTAGTGCAACAATAGAAATTCTAATTTCCATGTGAGTAACTTGAATATTGTTTTTTCTTGATTCTCCAAATGAAGATAATATTTTCAATACATTTTTTTATACATTCTTAGGTGCTTTTTCATTTCTAGCCACTAAAAAACCCAACAACTTTGTTGCATGTTTTATCAATCCGTGTAGGATTTGAGCCTCTGTAATTATTGATTTTTCTCAAAAAGAACCTTAATTATGTTACTAACATGTTCTCTAACTGTCTCACTGTTATTGCACTAATCAGTAAGTGCGGACACAAACATATCTCCCTAGTTTCACCTCAAAACTAGAACAAAACAAGAAAGAATATAAAACTTTCCCTAAGTTTTAATTATCAACCATACTAACTAACAAGAAATAAATGAAATACCTTTTAAATTTCATCTGTCCTCATTAGTGTCATCCTCTCTCCATTCCAAGGCTTATGGGATGCTGGACCTATAAATAGACACAAGCCAACGAAGTGAAAACAACAATGTATACTCAACAAAACCTATGTATGTGATCAAGGAATCATACAATAAAATAAGACCAATTTTATGGGAAATAAATATATCACTGTATTAAATATATGAAAAGGAGAATACAACCACTGCCTTGATGTTGTAAGGTCTCTTCCAACAGTTCCTTGCTTCCCACACACTTCTGCTCCATGGATTCTGAGATCAACAATATATATTGACAAAACAAAGCTCAAAGCCAACATACAAGCTATAAAAACTCCAAGCTACAAAACTAAAGGACTTTCCAACTAAGCTCTAGCCAACTCAATCCCAGATAATTTTTCCAAGCTAACTTTCCCCATGAGAAATCCTCTCCTTTTATAGGCTGAAAAGGATAGGGTGAGGAGGTTAGGATGATCCCAAGAGATCAGGGATGCGACTTAGATCCAAACTGATCGGAGGCCACCTCACCCTTGAAGCTTCTATTCTAGAACTTTCGAGAAATTCCTCTTTTTCCTTCGTACGAAAATCGTCGCACCCTTAACACTGAGAAAACTACGACGATGTTGCAGGCCATTGTAGTGAAACCTGTGAAGATCCTAGATCGACGTACCCTTAACACTGAGAAAGGTGCAACGATCCATTTTTCTAAGGTTTTTGACAAAGGACAAGTATAACTTCATTTCTCTGGAAAAAGTATCTTCATTCTTCTTCAAGGATTAAGGCCATTGATCCTTCTAAAGACAAAGGATAGGTTTACATCATTAATGTTCATAGGGGTGACAAAAATAATGTGTAATAGTGAGGCCCCAAAAGTATGAAGTTAGACCAGAGTGATAATGGAAATACTTTGTTGAGTGTGTGTTGGGAACAAGGAACACGTCGGTCGGAAACCTGCCAACAAACAAGGAAATACAATACAATAGTATATCATCAATGATGTAGTCATTCCCATACTCAGAATACAAATGACTCAAAGCATAAATTCCGACATGCAAAGATCCATGTCAAGTAAGACAAGTCATAGCCACCAAACATACACTATGGATCCATGCCATTATGACTCAAATTTGAACATAGCCACCAAAAATACACTATGGATCTATGTGTTAAAGACTCAAATTTGAACATAGCCACAGAACATACACTGTGGACCTATACAGAAATACAATATGAATATACTCCAATGCAACATGAATCTATCAGAAAAGATTCAGGGTCTTCATCTCCACCACTCTATAGTACGAATCTAACCATGTGAATACATGTGCTGAAGTCAAACATGGTAGAAACCACTTGATTACCGGTCATTAATGAATATTGTTAAAAGTGCGAGGGAAATCACCATTAATGTCAATGACTCCCAAGGTACACTAGTACAATCCAACGAATATGAATTAATAAGATGAAGTCAAACACTCGATGGAATCTTTCGATCAAGGGTCAATGATGAAAACCCACTGTCGCAAGAGAGGAAACCTTCCATTGAGGCATGCAAGTTCCAAGGTACCAATTAGTTTTTAAGTCTAATTCCTGGATAATGAGTTGAATTCAACAGGAAAAGACTCGTCACAGGAAGGCCTTAATGTATCCTCCATCAATGACACGAAATGGGTAAAAATATTTGAGGTAGATCAGAGTAACAAGTGATTTAGGACTGACTCAGGGATGGTTGATGCAATAGAAGGCTTAAGGACTGCAAAAATGGCTGACTCAATAGAAGGATTTCTGGGTTGAACTTCTCTTTGAACATATTGACGACACAACAACTGTCTTGGAAACACTGACTCAATAATGGGGATCACAGACCAATTTGTAATATTATAAAGGAGTACAATCAAGAGACAAGAGGATTCTCCAACCTAGACACAAAGTGAGTGAAAGGGTGTCATGTTCAAAAGTGACTCTTCCATGGAATATAGGTTTAGATACATTTATTTCCCAATTTCACCCCCACCATTTCTGGCGAGTACTTCTTTATTTTTACACAATCTTGAGGAGGATAAGATATGCTTGTAATGTAAGATCATCCTTCGAATGAGTCCCTCAGAGTATGTTTAATGAACCATAGGAAGGAGTGGTTCGGTCCCATATGGGCCTTTCAATGTTTGTTTTACGAGTCCAAACAAAGTAAGCTCAGTGGTTTTTCATATTTAGAGAGTCTGAAAAACACTTAAAGAAAACTCTAAAATGTCATTTTTCGTAAAGTAGTCAAATGAGACCGAAAAAGAGATAAACTACCACTCAACAGACATTTTATTCAAATACTTTAATGAGCGTGAAAAGAATAAGATCGCTCGACAATCTTTTCATGTTTAGAGAGTCTGAAAAGAGCTTAAAGGGAACTCTAGGGGGTTTCTTTTTCGTATAACCTTTACGAGTCTGAAAAAGTGACAAAAGTATAATCGATTACATTCTCATTGATTTACTAGCATGAGAAAGAACAAAGACTAAGCTCGGGATTGTTTTCATTTTTACGCAAGCTTAAAACAAAAAAAAAAACTATGCTTGGGATGAGTTTTATTTTTACACAAGCTTAAAACTAAACAAAACTATGGTTGGACGTGGTTTCATTTTAACACAATATTAAACCAAAGGAAACTATGTTTGAGGTAAGTGGTTTCATTTTTACACAATCTTGAACCAGAGAAAACTATGCTTGTGACTTCCCAACACATAACACAGGGATGGTTGGTACTTAGCCCCCAGCTTAAGAGGCCAGCGACATAAATTCAACATGAATTATAGAGGCTGTAAGCATTTCCCCCTAAGATTCATTTCGTCCAATAGCACAGGCGGAGGAAAGGAAGCTTCAAATACTATATGTAACGAAGCATTTGACTTAATCGAAGAAGGGGAAAATCTATTTCATTTTTTAACGAGCTTAACACAGGAACAAGAACTATGCTCGCAAATCCAGGTTCAATCCCCAGAACTCTGTTTCATTTTTTAACGAGCTTTACACATAAACAAGAACTATGCTCATAATATCTGTTTCATTTTTTAACGAGGTTGCTACATAGACGCGAAAACTATTCTCATAGATGGTTTCATTTTTTAACGAGCTTGAAATCAGAAAACCATGCTCAAAGATTCTCTTCTTGATCACGGCTTCCAAGAGGATAGTGCTCTAGAAGGACACCATGTCAAGGGACAAAACTCGGTCATGGCCTCCAAGAGATATTCACTCGATGGAAGAAACAGACTCTAGAAGGAACACATGTTGAGGGCCGCAATAGGGGTAACGAGTTCAAGCTCCAATATCCCTACCAAAGAGATCACCATGTCAACTACCAAATCCAAGTCATAAGACAATGAGCTTACAATGAGAGGCTCATCTGCAATGACAGTTGGAGGCATGGGAGACAATGCCACATAATTGACCTGTGGCGGGGGTGATACCATCTGCATATAAGAACCATTTAGGGAGGTCATTGATTTGATGGTCAAGTCAGGGCCAATGAACAAAAGTTGATAAATAGTCACAATTATTCCATCGTGAGGGAAATATATCACACGAAAAAGAGTGGAAACGATAGCTTTCATGGCATAGACGTAATCTTGCCCAAGGAGTAAATCGAAATACAAGGGGTCTTGGATTACCATAACATTAATAAAGACAGTTTTCCCTACCAAAGTTACAGGAAACTGAGGAAGGAATCCTAAAGGGTGATTGGTTCTTCTGTTAAAATATAACAGATTATGCGTAAATGGAACAAAATGAGGATAACCCAAAGATTTCCAAGAAATAGAACATACGAACCTTCATCTATCAGTGTCTGAGGGATGTCCCGACCATAAATCTGTATGGTATTATTGAAAGGAATGTGAGAGGGAAGATGAGGTCTAGTTAGTGCACCCCAATCAAAAAGGATGGACTCATTACCTGGAAGGGGTTCCATGGGAGAAGGAGGAATTCCCCCTAGCACGGTAGAGTCTATATCAACTAGACAAACATGAGAAATATCAGGTTTACTCTCTAGTGGGAGGGTAGGATCGACCAATGATGAGATTAGATAGACCACTTGAGTTGCATTCTCCAAGGGGAGAATGGGGTCGACAGATGAAAACAGATCGACCTCTTGGGTGAAACTCTCTAACGTGAGAGTGGGATCAATCGATGATGGGATCGGCTTGACCACTTTGTCAACTGGTTCAACTAAGGACGTGACCAGATTGACCATATGATCAACCAGAATGATCGATGAAGGGACCAGATTAATCATCCCATCAACTACATGGAGGTCGAGAGTAAGCTTACAATAAGAAACTGGAAGTTGAGGTTTTGAAATAGTCATGTATTCTAGTAATTTCGAGGCTTCGTCCATACAAGGGAAAATGTAAGTTTGATGACTCCCTCTGCATAACATACATGGTAACTTGACTCTACTTTTCTTCTTCCCAACGGTATCCTAACTAGTTGATGTGAGGTCATTTTTGTGTTGTTCAGAAGCTAATGAAAGAGGTTGGCGAGGGTGTGTAGACCATTCTTATACAACCTTGGATAGACCAGTGAAATCCGTAAGAAGATGGATACCCTTACAAATTCTGCAAGGGTACTTGGACTTACAGGTTGTTTGGGTGATCTTGAAATCATCAACACTCCCAGCATGAGTCACAGTAACTGGTTGTTTTCCAACATGTCTAGCAGTGGTTGGAATATTAGACCCTTGCTTATTTTTCTTCTTCTTAATCTTCATTTTCTTCTTCTTCTTATCCACCAAGTTACTAGCTTCAAAGATTTCACTCAGCTAAGAAGATGAAATGGAAGAAGACCTTGCAAGTGGAGAAGGTTAAGAAGATATTACTGGTGAAGAAGACAAAGGATCAACATGAGATTGATGGTATTATGGGGAAGTGCTTACAACTAAATCACTTGCTGCATTCGGGATTACCAGAGTGGAAAACAACCATACTGACAATCCAATTGTGAGACCTGGAAGGATCAAAGTAACGATGTAAGGAGGACCAACGTTTTTGTAAGAAGGGAAAACAAAAGGTTCCCCTGGAAAAGGGGTTCCTTCATTGGTCATTCTGGGAACTGATGCCATTAAACACAGATCGAACCTAGAGTCTTCTAAGGAAAACAAACAACACACGCTAAAAATCTAGGAAGCAAATAAGCAAACAAAAACTTCTTATAATGAAAACACTAGTTCGTGATGAAATCCAGCATCACAGGAACAATGTAATAAGGGGATGAGATAGAGCAGGTGGAAAATTTACATTGACGACCTGCTTAACGGGCTTACACCCTGGTGCAAGCTCCCACACATAATCGTGGGTATACCCTCCAAGGATCCCGAGTGAGTTTGGCCAATGTCGATTACAGGTATCGTGAAGACTTGCCCCTCCACATTCACCTAGGTAACTAAGGTTACAGATTACTCCAATGATGTATGGGGAAACAGTCGACAGTCTGATCCATGTGCAAAGCCAGGGTATCTAGCCCAAAATCAACTCGAGAAGCTCCCACACATAATCGTGTGTATACCCTCAAGTGACCCCCGATAATACGCAAAATCTCTACACCATGACCAAAAAAGTAGGATGAGTAACTCTGCCAGTCCTAATGCGACTTCATGATTGACCCTTGTGTTAGAAGGGCTTTCCAGGACAAAATGTAGCAAGTGGATTTGAACTCTCCCTATCAAAAGATCCTATGTTTGTTTGCAGCTTTGGAAAGTTATCTTCCACACCTATTCCAAATCCCTACAACTAATCTAATGTAGGTTTGCTACCAAAAAATATAAAAATGTCTAATCAATTTTTATAAGTGCTTTATTTTAAGGATGTTGTTACTCAAGAGGAAAATGACATGGACTAAATTATGTTTTGACCGACTCTAAAGAATGAAAAGAAATGAGAATGCAAATATTTCACTTTGATGAAAGCTATATTACGAGAAGGAGAAAATGTTTATCATTCCCAGATGCACAACGTCCCAAAATTTTATTAAACTCATCAATATCAAGATCTTCAAGAAATGAGCTTAAGAGACTGTACACCAAAAACCATGCCAAAAATCATGCCAAAAACCATGCAATTTTGCTACTTCAAATGCAAGGATGCCCCCAATCTAATGCTAAGAAATAAATTAATTTTTTGTTTTGTTTTAAATATAGCTAAAATAAGATTCAAAGATTTCAAGCAAACTGTAATCAGACCCAACAAATCACCACAAAACCATATCTAAGATCTGGGCAAGAAAAACCATCAAAAATCAATTTTTTTCACAATCCTCGTAGGCCACCAGCCAACACAGTGTGACGATCCTTGATCGTCGTAGGCTAGAGAACAAATACAGTGCGACGATGTCACACTGTGTCAAAAATTAGGGTGCGTCGACCCTAGATCATCACACTATCCCTCGAAGATAGATGCGACGATCAAAATAAAAATAGAAAAAATAAAAAGCAAGAAGGTTTTCCAGTGAATTTAAATAGTCAGAGAGTGAAGCTGGATCTCCCAGTGACTCAGAAAATAGAATCCAAGCAATAAAATAAAGAAATCAAGAAAAAATAGGAAAACAATTTGTTCCCCAATATGGTCACCAATTTTGTTATCAGACTAATCGATAAATGCTGACACAAACAAATCTCCCTAGTTTCACCCTGAAACTAGAACAAAACAAGACAAAATATAAAAATTTCCCTAAGTTTTAATTATCAAGCATACTAACTAACAAAACATAAATGACAGACCTTTTAAATGTCATTTATCCTCTCTAGTGTCATCCTCGCTCCATTCCAAGTCTTATGGGATGCTGAACTTGTAAATAGAAACAAGCCAATGAAGTGAAAGAAACAAAGTATACTCAACAAAACCTATGTATGTGATCAATGAGTCATACAATAAAATAAGACCAATTTTATGGGAAAGAAATATATCACTGTATTAAGTATTTGAAAAGGAAAATACAACCATTTCCTTGATGTTGTAAGGTCCCTTCCAATAGTTCATTTCTTCCCACACACTTCTACTCCATGAATTCTAAGATCAACAATCTATCTTGACAAAGCAAAGCTCAAAGCCAACATACAAGTTCCAAAAAATCCAAGCTACAAAACTCAAGAACTTTTGCAACTAAGCTCTAGCTAACTCAATCCAAGATAATTTTTCCAAGCTAACTTTCCCCATGAGAACTCCTCTCCTTTTATAGGCTAAAAAGGACAGGGTCAGGAGGTTAGGATGATCCCAAGAGATTGGGGATGTGACTCAGATCCAAACCAATCGGAGGCCACCTCACCCTCAAAGATTCTATTCTAGAACTTTTGCGAAATTCCTCTTTTTCCTTCATACGAAAATCATCACACCCTTAACACTAAGAAAACTGCAACAACATTAGAGGCCACTGTGGTGCAACCTGTGAAGATCCTAGATTGTCACACCCTTAACACTAAGCAAGGTGCAACGATCCCTTTTTCTAAGGTTTTTGAAAAAGGAAAAGTATAATTTCATTTCTCTAGAAAAAGTATCTTCATTCTTCTTCAAGGATTAAGGCCATTGATCCTTATAAAGAAAAATGATAGGTTTACATCATTAATGGTCATAGGGGTGATGAAAATAATGTGTAACACTCATCACGACTCAAGTCCCCAAATCCTTCTCATCTTTGCATCCAAACTTTCTAAAGAGTTTCCACCCCTTCAAAAATCATTACAACTTCCAGTTCTTCTTGGAAATTGAGAGAGGATAGGGTCCTAAAGTGGCTAGTTATGTTCTATCCCTACATAGTCCAATCAATATTGTCCATGTGTTACATATAAAATATTTGTTAAAATACAAAAAATGTTATGTATATTCTAAACTAGAATATAAATAAACACTAAGTTTGATATGCATTTGGAAAATGTGACCAAAAATTAACAATATAGACCTTAATTGGATGCCCTGAAAACTCTCGAGTGAGATGCACTGCACCAAAGTTTGGGAAACAATTTGAACTACTTTTTCTTCTTTGTATTCTCTGAATTTTGCTTGTCTTTTTCTCATTTTCTATATCCCTCTCGCTCACTTCATCTTTGTCAACCCATTGGTGATCATATTTCCTTTGGTGCTTTTCCATACTCCCCGGATTTATTGTTGATTCATATTTGATTTCACATAATTCTCTTGTCTTTTCTCTTTTCACAAGTATAGAGTAAGCATGCAAGAGTCTTTTCAATTTTTCTTGTTCTTTTGAATTTTCTTGTTTACTCCAAATCATATTTTACAACCAACAAAACTAATCATAAAAGGCCACATGGTCACTACATAGACTCCAAATCATATTTTACACATGTGTGAAAAATTGATTGACAATTCACTTACAATGAAGTTGGTATGGTTTGCATTCTAGTTATACTAGCTTGGTTAACTATTTTTGAAGTTGTCTATAAAGGGGGAATTTTAGTTTTATAAAGGACATCTGGTATTTTAGAGAGTGATCAACATAATAGAGTAGACAAGGCCTTTATATTGAGAGAGAGAACAAGAAGTTTGATTATGTACTTGTATGAATATAATGATGGCTTATTGAACGATAAAATTGAATTTGTTATGGCTTATCGTGTATTTAATTATGTTGTGCATGAATTTAATAATTTGATCTTTGAAACTAGTATTCAATCCTGTATTGTTATGCATTATAATAAATTTAGGGCCCTTTGCGTATGTCAAGTTGTATTAGAGTAGTTTGAATCTTGCATGTGGTAGACAACTCCTTTAATATGCATTACTAAGTAGAGTTGTTAAGGAAAAACATAAGTGTTGTCCCTTGACCAAGTTTTGAGGATCCTTGGTCATGTTTGACCTACTTTTGGGACTTCGACGGGATTTCGAAGGAGGAGTACAAGTCGAAATGGAGATCGCGGGAGCTCAGCCCCTTTTTAGGGATTTTTGGGTTGTGGGCTTATGTAACGGGTATGGTGATGTCGGCCCGTGGGTTTACCCATGTTTAGGCCCGATTTTGTAATGTATAAATAGATGTCTAGGCAATGTAGGAAGGAGTGTGATACCTTGCTAAGTGCTAGTGGTAAGTGTAATTTCTTTGTGCATACTGTGTGAGACTTGCAAAGCTAAGTGCAAGTGATTGTAAGAGACTGTGAAAGGCTTTGTGATGTAACTCGGGGAAGGAGGATCTAGCAAAGTGTGAAGATCTCCTGTCCTCTGCAGAGTAATACCTCAAGGCTCTGTGCATGTAGTTGATTGACTGAAGATAATAAAAGAGAAGAAGAGTTGGTGGACGTAGCCCCAGGCTGGGGGTGAACCACGTATATCCTATGTTGCTATGATTTGTGCAATGTATTGATGTGTTTATGTGTTATTTGCTTAAGTTATTTGATATAGATGAATGATAAATAGATATTTTAATGCTTTGTTCTTAATAATATGGATGAATGCTAGATCTAACCTATGTAAATGTGTTTAGTGCTTGAATAGGCTAGATCTAGGTGAAAAGTGTGGTGCTTTGTAAATAGGGTTTTATCTGCAAAGTGAAGACTGGTTAAATACTGATGAACTGTAACTGCTAAGTTCTTTGTTAAGGTGTTGTAATCACAGATCGGTGTCCCTGTTGTAATCATAGATTGGTGTCCCAGCTAACGTTGCAGACATCTGAGTCCTGCAACCACCCCTGCCTCTACCTCAGGTGATACTTCATCTACTTCGTAGGTGTTGTTGAAAGGGTTGGTAGTTAGGGTTTTGTTGGTGCGTTGTTGTAGCGTTGAACCCTCGGTCTGCCCCTGTGCCAAAAAATGGTTCTGTTGTCGGGACTTGAAACTGTGATTGTTGGGAACTGAAGAAAATAAAGCTTTGTGTGTAGATCTGTTGCTTTAGTGTGCAGTAGTCTACTTAACTTGTGAAGCTCTGTGCTAAGAAGAAAAGTCATATATGAAGAAAAGAGGTAAGATATGAAGGCTTTTTTCTTTGTTAAAGGTAAGAACAGTGAAAAGTTTTGATTGAAAAAGGAAAGATAAGTGGAAATTTTTGTTTCAAAAGTATGGATCTAGGTATGTTTGATAAAAAAATTCCTAGCTTGAAAAGTAGGGCATAGCTAGATGGAAGAAGGTTTGATATGAGTATATGTGATAAAAATAATGAAATATATGTTATTCCTATGCATAGAAAGAATGTTTGGACTAACAAATGGATGCAGGAACCTAGAAAGAACTTTTTGCAGGTTAGCTACTATGATCCTAGTGCGTGGTACAGGAAAGGTTGGGGATCATTTCAAAGAAAGAGAAGATTAAATATTTGTTATAATTGCAGAAGACCGGGGCATCTTGTCAAGGAATTCCCTGGTAGAAGACCTAGTTGTCTTTGTTGTCAAGCTATGGATCATGAAGTTTTGGATTGCCCTAGAATGATTGTTAAGGTTGAAAGAATGAATATGAGACAAGAAAACCCCAAGGAAGATCAAGAATCTAATACCACGACAGAACCCCAGAAAGAATCAGAGACTATATTACTGCAAATGAAAGAAACCCTGAATGATCATCGAAATATAAACTTATTAGAGATCTTCAAAGAAAAAGAGTGCATAGGTTTAATAGGAGACTTTGACATAGACTATGTTCTAGATGAGGAAACAAAGGCTAATATTATGACAGAAAGAACCTGGGAAATTTTAGGAAATCCTGTTATGATTCGTTCATTAGGAGGAATATGATTATTTAGAGGAAAGATGATAACCGTGTGTGGAAGACTCACCCAGATAGTTATCAGTGCTCATGGAACTATGACAGAGGAGGATTTTGAGGTTGTTAAATTTATTGAGAACACCGCCCCATGTGCTATGTTATTAGGAAAACCCTGGATTGAGAGAAATTAGACTAGAAGAAAAGAAGAGGAAGTCTTAGAACAAAAGAAGAAAGAATTAAAAGATTTCATGACTAGGAGGATAGCGCACTTGATTGAATAATAAGAGAACAGATAGAAGCTATTTAAAACTAGAAACTTGGATGTTGAAGTTGAACGAACACAAGAAGATTCATAGAAGAACTGAGCACCTACCGTAGACAGAGAAGAAGTATTTCCCTTGAACCTTATGAAAGAATATCAACAACGAGAAGTTACTATACCAAAAGGAGATAAGAATCATAATGGAAAGAGGAATACCGAGACGATGATCATTGCGAAGAAGGCTAGAAAACTAAGTAAGAAGAGAGAAAAGATAGAAAAGTTACAGAAGGTCCCAGAAGGGACTTCGCAGAGGGAAGGTTTGCAAAACTGGAAATTCGTCGGGATATCAAAACAACACAAAATGACACTTCTCCATGGAGGAGGCATATAGTCATTGAAAGCATTATAATTGTTATCCTGACGCTCCGAACAGTTAGAACAATAGCTATGACCAGAAATCTCCCTATCATATCGTTAGGACCGTGCCGTAATGGACATAACTATATTGATGAAGGCCTCTTGTCCATTGGAGAAGATCTGTTACATCGATGTTTACTTATTTCGTCGACTATTGCACTGATAACACTTTTGTGAATTGTATGTGAGCCAACAAGAGAACTCATTGCTACCGTGTTGTGTTTATTGATATTGACACATGTTCCATTGATTTGAGCATTCATTCATCCACCTGAGTTATCTGATCTGAGTGTGTATGTCAGACAAGCTCACCGCCGCAGAGAAAGTTGTCGAAGAAGTTCTAATCAACCTTATGGAAGAGAGAGTGATGTCCAAAGGAGTTCAAGCTTCATCAACTAGAGGAGTGCAAGCCTCCCTGTCAACTTCTTGAGGATCTGGACCATCCCGCATTGAATGAACATAATGAGAGGTTGAAATGTGTCCCACATCACCTTGTCATTGAAATATGATGAACATTTCCTTACATTGAAATGTAATGCACATATCCCGACGTCACAATGTGACAAACACTTCCAAATGTCACATTGTGTTGAAATTAGTAATGTTGCAATCTACCAAACATCATATTGTCGCAATGTGACGAACATATACCTTCTTTTCAATGTGACAAACATATATGGATGTCTCAATATGACGAAGATATACATACATCATAATGTGACAAACATTTCCAAACATCGCAATGTGTCAAACATATATGGATGTAGATAGTGTAAATGTGTTGAACCTACATATAATAGATCTAGCTAAACAATAATACACACATTTGCAAAGAGAATTTGAGAAAGAAGAAGTAGAGAAATAATGAAAGAATTCTCATTAACCGTTGTGAATAATGAATAATTTACACATGATATACTCTGTATAACTCAATGAGTTCAACTTGAGGTGAACCAATGTGCCATAGTGGTGGTATAGAGTGATCTAGACACACACCAGCAGTTACGGGAGTGAACTTCCACCTATTCTAGTCTCTCAGATAGTTACAGGAGTGAACTGCCACCCAGTTGAGTTAACTAGTCAACTAGTCTTCAGTTAACTGACTGAATAGAGAGAAGTGAGGAGTTAAATAAGGGAATCAAGGCTAATGCACGAATTTGGTGATGATACCAAGGAAAGGTCGAATTATCATGGTGATGATCCCAATGTTGCATGGTGACGATCCCAATGCAACATCTAAACTCAACTCAACTAGTCAAACTGAAGTGTCAACTGAAAGAGAATATTTTTTAGGTGGAATATTCTCTCCCAAAATATAGGAGACTGGATAATGACTAATTATGACAAATAAACAAGGAAAAACCTTATGAAAAATAAATCCTAGGTGTGTGTGAAGTAACTCCAACACCCCGCCTGAACATCACTATGGTTAAAATAAAGATTAGGTCCCGGCAACAAGGCCATGTTAGGTACCCAAGTATAAAAGATACACTAAAAATAAAGTGAGGAAAGAGGGAAAACCTCATGGAACCGCCCCCCCCCCCTCAAGGTACAATGTATGTAAAAAGAAAAACTACAATTTCTAGGCAAATGTGTCCTTCACTCCAAGACGACCTCGCAGAGAATGAAATTTCTTCTCAGTGAAGGTTTTGGTGAAAATGTATGTCGTCTGTTCTGCTGAAGGACATAACTGTAAGTCAATGATCCCCTCCTGTACTAAGTCCCAGATGTAGTGCATGTGGATCTCAATGTGCTTTGTTGGCTTCCTCTGAACGAGATCTCTACAGAACTTCAGAGTGCTTTGGTTGTCACACCAGATGATGATTGACCGATGAAACTGAATGCCCAACTCAGTGAGAAAATGTTGTAGCCACATAACCTGAATGGTTATGTTAAATAACCCTATGTATTCTACCTCGGCTGGAGATAGAGCAATGGCAGCTTGCTTCTTTCTCGACCAACAGATAAGCCCGGAACCAAGACTGAGTGAGTAACAAGATGTGGACTTGCGATCAATGCTATCGCTAGCCCAGTTGGAATCAATAAACCCAATGAGATATAATGTAGAGTATGCTTCATAATGAATCCCAAAGGTGATGGTTCCCTATACGTATCGAAGGATACACTTTGCAACTTTCCAATGTAGCTCATGCGGCTCCTGCATGAACCTAGAAATCACGCCAACTGCATATGAGAGGTCTAGTCTGGAGTGTGTGAGATACAACAAGATCCCCACTAGTTTTTTGTAGAGTGTGTTGTCAACTATCAGAGTCTCCCCACCATCCTCAAGTTTGACTCCTGATAGGAAAGGAGTCGGAGCAGACTTGTAGTCTGTCATGTGAAATCTCTCGAAGAGATCTCGTTCATACTTAGCCTGAGACAGTTTGATGCATGATGCATTATAACTGATCTCAAGTCTAGGGGATAAGTGTAGAGGATCCATGTCCGTCATCAAAAACCTATCATGTATAATCCTCTTAACTGCAGCAATCACTGAAGTCGAGCACCCAGTTATCAACAAATCATCGACATACAAAACTAAAAGTAGAAGTGAATCATCCGTCCTAAGCCTGTAGACATTTGGGTCTAATTTACAACATACAAAGTTCTGTGACAATAGGTAGGAGTCCATCTTGGAATACCATTCCCTCGGGGCCTTCTTGAGGCCATAAAGTGACTTCTTCAGTCGACAGACCAAAGATGAGTCCTGCATAAATCCCTAGGGCTACTCCATGTAGATATCCTCAGAGAGATCACTGTAAAGAAATGCATTCTTCACATCCATCTGATGGACTTCCCATCCTTTGGTTTCCGCAATGGCAATTTCCAATCATATGGAATCCATATTCGCTACTGGAGTGAAAGTCTCATCATAGTCAATACGATGAACCTGCTGAAAGCCTTTGGCGACAAGCCTGTATTTGTAGCCACTGATCTGTCCATCCGCTGCGCTCTTGGTCTTATAGACTCATATGCATCTGACAAGTTTCCTCCTATAAGGAAGGGGAACAAGATACCAAGTCCGGTTCTCGAGGAGGGAGTTGTACTCCTCTTGCATGGCGGATTCCCAAAAGGGATTTCCAACAACCTCGCCATAAGATTGTGGATCTGAATATTGAACCAAGAAAAGATGCCAGGAAGGAAATGTTTCAATTGCAGTGAGTGCAACAGGAGGATCCTCGAAATCAGATCGAGTCCTCCTAGTATCAGCTGGATCACCTACAATATCCCCTGCATCCTGAAGAGTAGTCTATGACCACTTAGGCCTCTTCTCTGGCTCTGCAACTGCATCTAGATGCTCTGACTCTGCATCTGACTATACTAACTCTAAATATGAATCTAAATCCTCTGAATCAAAACTCTCGTCGGAAGAAGAGTCGGCATGTGCATGCTCATCATCTTGGACAAGTGGAAGAGTGAAGGTGTCTGCATGCGGCTACTGAGGTACATGTGAGAAAATTTCCTCGAATTGGAAACTACGCTTAGTGATGAGACGATCCGAGGAAAGATCAATAAACCGATATCCCTTCACACCGTCAGGGTATCCAACAAAAATGCACTCAGTGCTCTGTGGATCAAATGCCTTCCTCTTTTCAGAGGGAATCCGGGCCCATGCATGGGAACCAAAAATGAGAAAGTGGGTCACTTCCATTTTGAGGCCACTCCAAGACTCATAGGGGGTCTTATCCTTGACAGATCTACGGGGAGATTTGTTTTGGATGTATGTTGCACAGTTAAGTGCTTCGGCCCATAGTCTTTATGGTAGTGACTTTGCATGAAACATGTAAGATGCCATCTCCTTTAGAGATCTATTTTTCCACTCAACGACTCCATTTTGTTGCAAAGTGTAGGGAACTATATGCTGCAACTGAATCCCTACCTAATGGAAAAGATTATGATTCTCATGATTTAAATACTCTCCCCCATTATCATTTCTAAGGACTTTGATCTTCTTTCTAGATTGTGTATCAACCAAAGCTTTGAAATATTTGAGGTGTTGAAAGACCTCAGATTTTTTCCTGAGAAAGTAGATCCATGTAAAACATGAGAAATCATCAACAGAAATGAGAACAAACCTCACTTTCTTGATCAATGGATGTGGAAAAGGACCCATGAGGTCACTGTGGATTAGATCTAAAGGTGCGGAAGCTCACTGAGACTTTCACTTGTCGAATTTCTCTTGAGGGTGTTTTCCAAGAACACATCCCTCACATACTCCCTTGGATAAATAAATGTCTTGTAGACCATCAACTAATCTATGCTTGCTAAGTTGTTGAATGTATCTAAAATCAAAATGTCTAAACCTTTCGTGCCATATCCTACTATTTTCATCAGCATGAGTAAGCAGTAAAGCAAAATCAAGTTCAATGAATTCAGAAAATGTATACAATCTAGACTGATGATATACCTCACCAGTTGCAACCCTAGAGTTGGTTTGCATGTCATAGATGTCCATGGCATTTGGTGTGAATACGAGTTTCTTTCTAGTGCTAGAATTTGTCATCTGATACACAGAGAGAAGGTTGACAGAAAGCTTGGGAACATGCAACACATTCTTGAAGCTTCTGTTGGTGAGTTCAATCCTTCCTTTGCTGGTGACTTCGACAGAAGAGTTGTCCCCCATCAAAATATGAGGACCTTTTCATGCATCCAATGAAGAATAGACTGCTTCTGAGGTACCCATGTGATGTGATGGTCCTGAATCTACGATCCAAGCATCGGGAGAGGAGTTAATGGCAATCAAGGCATGGCTAGAATTGTCTTTCTTGGAATTTGAATCTTCTGGCTTCTTCTTCTTTGCACCCTCGGGGATGCGATCTCCAAGGTTGTTTTGCTGAAGTTTTTGAGACATCAGATCTATTTTTTTTGCATGCATGAGGATTCTGAATGGAATCCTTTGTGACAGTATATGCATTTCTCTCCTTTTCTTCCCTTTTCTCCTTTGGATCCAGACGCATCGGTGAAGGGTTTTATGTACCCTTCCTTCTTCGTATGTGCATGGGATTTTCGCTTATCTTTATCTTTATATTTCTAATATTTTTGGCTGCCATCATGCACAATGAGTGCATGCGTCCTTGGGCCTTTGATTGCGCCCATTTTGATGAGCTTAGTTTTCTCTTGTGTCAGGGATTCGATAAAGTCCTCAAGAGAAGGCATCTTCAAGGTGGCTCCAGAGGAGAATATGACAGTATGGAATGTACGAATACAGAGAATTCAGGACCAAGCTTGGAGATAATGGTGAGAACCATTTGTTTCTCCTCCTTTGATTTATCAACCCCGCAAGCTTTGAGTTGCGACAGTAAATCCTTGAATTTTGTAAAGAAATCTTGGATATTTTCGAAGCTTTTTGGATCCAATGTGAGCAGCTCCACCTCCAACATGTGTCCCCTCATCTCATCCTATTTGCAAAATATCCCTTCCAATATGGTCCAAACTTCATTGGGAGTCTTACAAGAAGATATATGAAAAAGGAGATCGGGAGAAATAAGACTGCAAATTGTTCTGAGTGCCTCATCCATGCGATTTAAGTACATGGATTTTTCTATGGCTGATATCGGTTATGTATCTGTATTCATGGTTAACCTATACAACCCTCTGGACCGGATATGTATGGATATTTTCTCCTTCAATGAAAAATAGTTGTAAGGTGTAAGGATGAATTCTTTTTGGAATTCCATCTTTCCGCTGTCTTCAATCTTTTGTACCTACAAAAAAATTTGGTGTAGATTTTTCTTAGAAGTTTGTCGGCTCCGATACCATGTAAATGTGTTGAACCCGCAAAAAATAGATCTAGATAAATAATAATACACACATTTGCAGAGAGAATTGGAGAAAGAAAAAGAAGGATAGAAAGAATGAAAGAATTCTCATTAACCGTTGTGAATAATGAATAATTTACACATGATATACTATGTATAACTCAATGATTTCTAATTGAGGTGAACCAATATGCCATAGTGGTGGTCTAGAGTTATATGGACACACACCAATAGTTACGGGAGTGAACTTCCACCTATTCTAGTCTCTCAGGCAGTTACGGGAGTGAACTGCCACCTAGTTGAGTTAACTAGTCAACTAGTCTTCAGTTAACTGACTGAATAGAGAGTAGTGAGGAGTTAAATAAGGGAATCAAGGCTAATGCACCACTTTGGTGATGATACCAATGCAAGGTCGAATTACCATGGTGATGATCCCAATGTTTCATGGTGATGATCCCAATGCAACATCTAAACTCAACTCAACTAGTCAAACTGAAGTGTCAACTGAAAGAGAATATTCTCCAGGTGGAATATTCTTCCCTAAAATATAGGAGACTGGATAATGACTAATTATGACTAATAAACAAGGAAAAACCTTATGAAAAATAAATCCTAGGTGTGCATGAAGTAACTCCAACAGATAGGCATGTCATCGCACTGTGTCACACATCATTCTATCATCACAATGTGATGAACATTTCTTGATGTTTCATTGTGACGCACTTATTCCAATGTCGTAATGTGACAAAAATTTCCAAATGTCGCACTGTGTTGAACATAGTAACATTGCAATCTACCAAACATAGTAAATCCGCACTGTGATGAACACAACATTGCAATGTGGATAGTAGCGTCGTAATGTGACAAAAATAAATACATGTCGCAATGTGTCCCACATCACCTTGTTGTCGCAATGTGGAAAATATTTCCTCACATTGCAATGTGACACACATATCATGACGTCGCAATGTTACAAACACTTCCAAACGTCGCAATGTGTCGAACATAGTAAAATTGCAAACTACCAAACATCATAATGTCGCAATGTAATGAATATATATGAATGTCGCAAAGTGACAAACATTTCCAAACATCGTAATGTGTCGAACATAGTAATGTTGTCATCTACCATGCAGAGTAACATCACGCTGTGATGAACATATATAGACACCGCAATGTGACAAACATTTCCAAACATCCTAATGTGTCGAACATAGTAACAATGCAATCTACCAAACATAGTAACGTCGCAATGCAACAAACATATATGGATGTCACATTGTAACAAACATATATAGATATCAAATGTGATGAACAATTATGAACATCGCAATCGGATGAACATAGCCTTCTCATAATAGTGTGACGAACATAAAGTGACATTGTAATGGGACAAATGCAATGTGATAGACATTTCCAACCATCACAATGGGACAAACACAACCCATTGTCGCAATTTGATGTACACAACCGAATGTGTCGATGTGACAAACATTTTTCGATGTCGCAATGTGAGGAACATAACCCACTATCGAATTATGACAAACATATTCTAATGCCATATCGTGAGAAACATAAATCCTTTGTCTTAGTTTAATGACCATAACCTTACGGTGTCAAGTGACAAACAAAAGCTAATGTCACAATGTGATGAACAAAACCTTATGTCGACATGTGATGAGCAAAAGATGATTTCACAATGTGATGAACACAAATTAATGTTGGCACGTGACGAACAAAACATGATCAACATTGCAATGCAGTAGTGTCATAGTAAACTATGGTGAACATAATCAACATGAACCACCATGATCAGATCCACATGGTCAACGAAGGTCAACCATGGGCATGTCCAACCATAATAAACTCTGATCAACCATATTCAACCATGGTCATGGTCAAACTCACTCAACCATGATGAAGGACAACCATGATCAACCATAGACAACCTTTCATTCCCAAAGTCAACCAAACTTAACCATGGTCATTGTCAACCATACTCAACCATAGTCATTGTCAATTAAGGTATTATTGTATAAATACTCAAATAATATATTATTGATGTATTACTACATTAGTAATGTATTTATTAAAGCATTAATACTTTAAGAATGTATTTATTAATGTATTATTACTTCAATAATGTATTATTAATTTATTAATAATTAAATATGTTATATTATACATTAATATATTAATACTTTACTAATGTATTTATTACTTCAATAATATTTTTATTAATATATTATTAATGTATTAATATTATAACGATGTTTTAGTTAATAATGTATTTATGTATTAATTAATTAATACATTACATTATTAATGTATTAATATTTAATATGTTACATTATGCATAATGCATTAATACTTTAAATTATATATTATAACAATGTAATAATGTATTGTTAATGTATTAATAGTTTATCATGTTTATTTTTTGTAAATAAAAAAGCGAAACCTTATATTAATATCATTTTTCTGCTATACAATGACACCTGGTAGCCACCTATTCCACCACAGAAGGGAAACTATAACAGGTGACTACGTGTTGTTCCAACACTACCATAGTCTCTTGAGTTCTAACTTCACTCGAACTGTAAAAATTATACAAAAAATTGCAAGAGTTTGTTGGAACCAAGTTCTGCCTTCCTATTCTAAGGTTGGCTATGTACATAGTTGCCATAACTAAAATTATATAGACATAATAAGAAAAACTTATTAATGCATCTAGCTTGTACAATAGTTTCCATAACAATGCTTGGATGGTAAAGCAGAGTTGGAGGTGGAGGCGAGGGAAAGTGTGTCGTGGAGGAGGTCGTCTCCCTTTTGACCTTGCAGACCTCAAGAGACTGAAGCGGAGCCGACTGAGTGCTCTGGGTCCAACGATGAGGATGGACGAAGTGAGCAATGAGTGCTCTTTTAGAGGGGGTGAGCCTGTTATCCTGAGAGAGGGTGTTGTTTTTACGAGCGCCCCTCTTTGGATTTCCGCACTCTTGTGGCATGGTGGGGGGGACAGGGAGTGAGTGGAGGACGTTGAGAGGTACAGTGTGCAGTGGAGGGAGACGGAGGAGCCAAAGAAGAGCGTGGCAGAGTAGATGTCCCTGGTTCGTAGGGGGCGGATGGAGGCTGGGAGGATGCCACTAATGCACAGGGAAAGAAGAATGGTGTCGAAAGTATTGTGAGGGATGAAGTGCACTCCAGAGAGAGTGCACTAGGTAGAGAATGAAGTGAATTGAATCTGGGTGCTGTACTTTACTCCATAAGAGCCTGAAATGACCCTTGCAATTGCCATTGAAGTCCGATGGGACCTCTGCAACCTCCTGATACAAATTGCTTGACTGGTTCGCTCGCCCAAGAGCCCAGCCAAGTGCACTAACATAACTCCCCTCATGGTCTGAGCCATGAGGGAGTAATTGGCAAGGGGTGGAGGGGGGTAATATATTAATTAAATATATTAATATAATAATAATAAACATGATTACTAAATACATGTAAATTGAAAACAATAATGAATATCTCACTTTGTAAAATAAATATGAAAATGTTATAAAAATTTATATTAAAACTCTAAAATATTTTCATCATTCAATGAACACTCCACACAAATCATTAAAAATAAATTAATTTAAAAAAAAGTTTTTATCCTTCTAAAAACATATATTTGTTATCAGTCTGGAGCACGTTTGCTTGCCTATATTTACAATATATATCACTAGCACAGCCACTCAAAACCGTGGCTGATAAACGCCGAAAGACGATGTTAAAGCTTCCTCCGGTAACTGGAATGATGAAATACGCATTTCACACATTACTATTCCTCGTTCTCTCCGCCATCTCAAATTTAACCCAAAAAGTTGAAACCATCCGTTTAACCTGACGAGTTTGAAAGTTTAATTCCGTTTGCCGCYGCGAYRTTTAAATCATCGTGTATGTTCTCTCCCGTGTGCTCTACGAGCGAATACTCTCTCCATCGTCCATATCACAATTACTTTGAATTCAATTCAATATCCAGGTTGATTCTCAAATCTATAATCCCGGGTCTGCATCCGCTCCTCCCCTCTCCATCATGTATTTATAGACGATCACTCCTCCTCCATGTGAGTATTGTATTGTATGCATGAAATATTTCATCTGCAAATACAGATCAACA
>JZKD02S1675395.1:14036-28918 GCA_000966675.3 Picea glauca
TTGTATTCACTTTGAATTATAGTACACTCATCACTTCACTTTATTATTTACCTTCTAAAATCTCTTAAACCACTTTGACTACTTTGACCTTTTGCGGCTTCTAGATGACTCATGAGGGTTCTTCAACTTCACATAGTCATAACTCTCTAACCGTGAGAAGATATGTGACGTTACACATACCACTAGAAATGGCATGACATGTACTATCCATATAAAATATTCTTACATGCAAATATATCAAAACTCATACCATTATTCATCAAACAAACTTGGGTCCATTACCCAAAATTTTCTCCAACTTCACATGGCCATAACTCTCTAACTCTAAGGAGTTATGTGGCATTCCACATACTACCGGAAATGACATTACATGTACTATCCATATGGAATAGTCTTACCAGAAAATATATCAAAACTCATACCATTATCCATCAAACAACTTGGGTCCATTACCCAAACCTTTGTGCTACCAAAATTTGCTACCAAACTTTCTTCAAGGGTTGACATCAATCACTAAGGGTTGACATCAATCTACAATATCACTCTCCAATGATTGACATCAATGAAAACCAACAATCCATAACAAATTTCCATTGAACTAAGTCAACTGTCTGACACAAACAATTTGGCGTTATACTCTATTATGAGTGATTTCATACAAATAAAATATAATATTACAAGCATATCACTCAAAATATTGAAATGAAATGAGATTATAATAGAAAACATTGTATAAAAAAATAAGAATACTAATAAACCAATTGTTATGTAGCTCAATAAATATGAAAATGTATGATAGAAATTAACTTAAGAATAATATATCCACACAATACATAACAAAGAAATTAACACAATAATGTACTCATAACCCTTGAGGTAGGGTAACACCAGGTATTATTCATTAAGGAAGGAAACCACTCCACAAGTAAAACTTGTTACACTTACAATATTCTTCACCATACCTATATTACATTTCTTCTAATTATTTATAGTATTGTCTACTTCATAAGAACATTTTAGAGAAGGAACATTCTAGTAGGTGAAACCTTCTAATAAGCCTTCTTGCATTCATTGTGTTCACACTATTACATGGGCCTTATTTACTAGAAATGGCCTCCACAGATAAAAATACATAACCACATATCTATTATTATTCGCATTGGGTACCTCCCTAGGTACCCCATGTTACCCACCTAGTTATACTACATTTCATCCCCCTTTTCATGTTTCATCCTAGAAACATGAGAAGAAATCATACAATATGATTGGGTAAGTAATGTATCCATTTGGTATCAAGCATGAGCATCCATCCATCCTAGTGAAGTATGAAAATTGGGTCAAATTGTTTCCATTCCACCTTGATATGGACTCTAATTGTTCATTGTTGTGCTACCATGATATCTCCAAGCATTGTTATGATTCCTCCATACACTTCTTGATTGGATTTTTGGTTCCATGTTGTTCCATAATAAGTTTATTGATTCCAATGTTGGCGCACAATGGGTAGACCCGAGGTTCAACATGAAACCACCAAAAAAACCCTTAAGATATTGGCCCTTTCGACATCACCCGCAAGTAGGTGAAGTCTCGCTCGACGTATCTATGGGGACTGCAAGAACCAGGTTTTCACAGACATGGAGGAATGTAATGCATTCACCTTTTTATCCCCATTTTGTGGATAACTAAGGAGATTATGTCTCTAATCTCTCATGTTGCAGATATGGAGTGCCGAGAGATTACATGACCAACAATATCCTTTTGCATAGATGGAGACCCTCCTCACCACCACAAATGGTCGCAGACTTCCAGATGTCATCCACCACATTAGTAGTCTTCCTGAAGGAAGTGGGAATTTCTCCATGAGGTACAAGTCAGTATTATGGTAACCATGATTTCAATTTTTAAGACATTTGAGTATGTTGTATTTTAGATTTCTCTAGACTTCATGATATATACTTGGACATTATGCCATCTTCCCTGCTTCACCTTGGTGGTTGAAATTGTGCCCTATTAATTGGTCTTCCTTGGGGATGGGTTTGCTACTAAGAACTCCCTTGAAGAGACATTGTACCGATCCCAACCATACTTACCACTTTCCATCATTATTCCCCCTATTTCCTTATCTCTTGAGATTTTAGGGTGTATTGATACAATAAGGGGTTGTCCCTCATTCTATGGGAAGAAGGGTCTAAAGGCCCAAAGGGATTGATGTTGGGTAAAATATAAAATCCTATGTATGAACCTTCTATATTATTTGCCCGTGGATCACCCACGAAAGCAATGAAATGCTTATATTTGAGTAAAGTGGGATCCACAATGAAATATGATTTAAAATGCTTAAAAGGTTAGCTGAAGGATAGGAGGTCTCATCACCATTTGACCTATCATGTCCATGAATATCTAGTGGTATGAAATTGCCATCATATAGTCACCAAGTCATAATAATGACTCTCAGTTGCATGGTTGAGAGAAAGGGGGTCTCATCAAGATCCAACCTTCTCATCTCCACTAGGTTTTTGTGGGTCACATTGCCATTATTTGGACACCACGCCAGGGCAATGGCCTTCAACATTCCCTTAAAATTATGAAAGAATAAAATAATGGAAAAAAATGGTCTTGGAAAAAATGAATTGTGGACGAAGGTACCACACACCCTCTACAAAGGCACCCATAAATGAGACACTACAACCTCTTGTATATCATGAGCCCTATTCCCATTGAGTCTTGACCCCAACCACCTCACCCACTTTACATCGCTTAGAGAAGGATCTCTTGGAAAATTTCCTTGACCTAGGGAAAGATATACCCAATAGGACACCTTGTCAACCCTCTCATATTCAAGCTTGACAAGTCGTATAATGTATTTCAGAAATTAATTGTTTGAAACAGTGGTCTTTGATGCACATGCTTAGATGGATCATTTATTGATTGGATTCACTTATCATGATGTTATGACTTGAGATCCTTGGAGGTCATGCTTATTTGTCTTTGAAATACCTAGTTAGTGGACAGGTTTGGAAAAACAAGCCTAGCTTGGTGATGTGGGAGCATCACCATCAACATTAAAGAAGCTAGGTGGAGGACAACTCAGCACCCAACGCATGGATTTGAAGTTGTTTTTGAATTCCAAGGAGGAGCGCATATTTTTGTCTTGAAAAGATTGTAAATTAAAGTTGTTAAATATTTTGAGACTTGAGCCATCACATAAGGCCACCAAGGATTGTAATCGTTTTAATTATGAGATAAGGTTGTACAAATACTGATTATTGACTCATATATGAATGTAATCTCCATTAAATGTAATAGTCCTTAGTATATGAATACATTAACTTTGATAGGATAGCTCTAAGGTAGTCTGGAGGGAAAGCGCGAGAAGCCCCTTGTTGTATAAATATATGTATTGTATACCCAAATGAGGCTGATGAATATTGTAGTTGTTGTTGAATGTTATTTTTATTGATTTTGAGAGAGTTGTTGAAGCTTATGAAGAATTGCAAAGAGTTGTATGAGTCCATATATATATATATATTTTACTGAATGAATTCAAGTAGAGAGGTTTGACTCCAAATATATGGTGTTGTGTTTATATGAATTATTTGAGTACATGTGATGTTTCTTTATGCTCTCTTTGTTTTATATGTTTATGTATATTTTATGCATGAATATGTTTTTCATGGTTAAGTGTGGAAACCTTTGAATGTTTCTGTAAGTTTCATTTGTTTTCTCTTCTGAGATTCCTGGTGCAAGGAGTGCACAGAGCCCAGAAAGAGTGTGTAGGCTGAGTCGAGATAGACTCATAAGCTCAGGAGAGATAACGTGAATTTACAGTGGAAGTGTAAGGAGTGCACAGTTGTTTAGTTGAAGTGCAAAGAGTGCACAATTTTTCAGAGGAGAGAATGATTTGAGAAGACCCATGCAAGGAGTGCATCGGGCCAACACTTTCTTTAAGTATTGAATAAGTTTCAGAGGAGACGAACGCAAGGAGTGTGTGAGGATATTTTCTTCAAAAAATCTCTAAGTCTAAAAGTTTCTCAAAAAACTCTAAGTCTAAAATTCATCAGAAGTTTCAGGGATGCAAGGATTGTGCCAAAGGTCTATAAACCTCGGAGGAACAAATCTCAAAAGAGATAGAGAGTATAAAATTTCCATAGGAGGGACTTAGAAAATTTCTAAGTCCAAATCTTTAAAGTATCATAAGAGCACACAAAGAGCACCAGAGACTCTATTTGTCTCGTGCAGTCAAGATCAGGAAGGATAGCGGTCATAATCTTCAAGGAGGAGAAGATTCTCTTATTTAAAGTTTGAACGGTGGAGATATGTTCAGGAGGATCTAGCATATTTTTTCACCCTTAGATCTGGAGAAATAGCATGGGTTTTAACCCTGTAAGTCTTTAAGACTTCACGCATTCGGAGGAGTCATATATCAAGTTTAAAAAGGAGGAGTTATCAAGGAGTGGAGATCTATGTTCAATATCCATTCAAGAGTTTCTAGGAGTGTGGACAATCGTCAAATCAAGAGGAGATGCACACGGGTTTATCGGCGAAGTCCTTAAGACTTCATGAATTTGGAGAATTTGGTATGTGGATAATTCGAGACCCCCGAAGCCTTGAAGGCTGGAGTGAATCATGACCATCAAAAAATATGAGGACATACATCAGCAAATTGTTTACTCTGGTGAACAAGAATTTTGATGGAAGTAGGAGTGGAGGACTTCCGAATTCTCGAAGGTCGGAGTTCATCCAGGTCATCCATCGTAAAGGACACATGTCGTCAGATCAGGCAGTCCGTAAGATAGATACTCCAGTAAAATAGTGGAAAGAATAGGTTGATCTCTCTGGAGTCCTGAAGTCTAGAGTAGATCTGGACTGTTGATCTCAAGAAGGGTACATGGCAACAGATCTGGAGGTTAGGTGCTCTAGAGAAACTAGAGCGTGGTGTTGTGGAGACTCACGGAGGCCCAAAGTCCTAGAGTTAATCCCAACCATCCGTTGGAGAGGACGTGTGGCACAAGATCCCACATTCTGGGAATTTGACACTTCAACAAAATCAAAGCGTTGTGCAGACAACGAGAAAATAATCGAAGTCTCGAAAGGCATCCTAGTTGTCGATCTAGGAGGGGACACATTGAGGTAGGAGAAATTGTTTGGAATTTCGGCGTCAGGAGATATAAAGTGTCGTGTTGTTTGAAGACCAAAGAAAATCATCGAAGCTTGAAAGGAATTGATCTGAACCATCCATTTGATCGAATCTTATGGACCGTCGATCTGAGACTCAGTGAAACCGCTTTTTGGTGATCTAAGAAAGTTGTGGAAAAAGGGTGTTGTGAATAAATCGTCAAAGCCCGAAGACATAATCTGAGTCATCAATCTTGGAGCTCATTTTGGACCATCAATCTAGCCGCCTAGTGTTCGACATTTTGGGGAATCTGTGTTAAGACATAAGAGGGATAAGAAGTCCTGAAGTCCTGAAACTTTCAGGGTTTGAATCTTTGGCCCATGGTTTTGGCCCTCGATCTCTGGGGAGGCTTTGTAAGCACTCAATTATGCCCAAAAATGAAAACTTGCACTCGGGAAGAAGGTTTAAGGACCTGTGCATTTAGATTTTGGGCTCGGAGGGACCCTGTGAGATAATTTTAGCTCCCAACTAGAACGATCCTAGACCGGGAGGTCGCGCGGTCCCCGATTGAGGGAGGGGATCTGCATCACTTGGGATTCCATGGGGCTTGAATCCCACAGGTGGATGCCAAGAGCCCACATGGATGAGAAAGACAAAGTGTTGGAAACCTATAAGATGATGTGGAGGAACTAGCCCAAACCTCACATGCCAAACGATTTTCCTAGGAGGGGAAAAATGTCTCCTTTTTAAGCATTATATCACCTAGGGGGGTTAGGGCATGGTGGTGAGGTGACATGCAATGACACATGGACGTTTTCAGGGAATCATGAAGGAATTGGTCTTATTTCTTGATATATGGCTTTGGGAAGCCCCTCCACTCTCCTCCATCACCAACAACCTCCTCTTTGTGCCAAAACCTCCCCTAAAGGGGTGACATCCATATGAATTAGGGTTTTTCTTATGCGCAAAAGTGAATTTTTAGTGAATTGTTTAATATTAATTTGTTAAGGGGGAAAGATTAGGTTTGTTGACCCCTATTATTGTGTTTTACCCCTAAATATGTGGACAAGTCACCTTGGTGACATTTTGTATAAATAAGAGATCATAAGATCTCATTTTAACATAACTCTCCCTCTTGTGAGAAGATATTGATGTGAAATTTTCTCTACATTTGGAAAATTATGTCTTTTATGCTCTTGTTTATGGTTATCTCTTGATGTTATGGTTGATGGAAGTGATGCACTAGACTTGGAAGGCTTATCTCTTGCTATTGTGGTGGATTATCTTGGCATTTTTCCTTGAATTGGTATGGTCTTTACTTTCATGCTATCATTTGTTTCAATTCAAGGTTATTGTGATAGGATCTAGGTGGGAAGTAAAAGGGCATAAATGCCCACCATAGTCTTCATCATTTTATGCTTCATGTTATTGGTTAAACAAGGGTTTGCTAAGAGAAGTATAAGGACGTACACCCTCTTAGCTTAAACCCTAGCTAGAGAAACTTGCCTTGGGGAGTAAGAGGGTTTACACCCCCAAGGAGGTAGCTTCTCTAGCTATTTCTTTGCATGAACCCATTAACCTAATTATTAAGAGCACTAGTCATTTATTATTGCATTGGAGATATAAAATCATTTCCTTGGGAAACGTGATTTTTGTGAATTATAAGTCTATCTCTTTTGGAAATTTTTCTTTGAGCCCTTGGATCTCTTGCCTCATTGAGGCGTCCTCTTTCTCCCAATAGTTTTTTTGATGTACTAACTTGTTTCCTACAGCCATAAGGTTGTATAAAAACTAACCCTAGACCATTAATATCTCACAAACTAACCCTAAGCAACCCCCCAAACTTCACTCACCTAATCTACTAGTTAGGGCGCACGTTTTAGGCTAATTTGGGGCACATTTTTATGGTTGATTTTTATTTTGTAGACCTTTAATGCTACATACATAAGGCTGATAATTTACTACAAAAAATAATTTCATAACAACCCTCTTACTTGCTCTCAAAGTACTTCATAATTCATAGTCAATTGTTAGTTTTGCTTTGACATTGGTTAACTAGTCTTATGTTCACTTTATGCTGATTTAGATATATTTGTTTGTTGATATACATTAGTTACTAACTACTATTATTAGGGACAACAAGCTTCACTTTCTTTTCCAATTGATTATATTAAAACATATGCTTGTTTTTTTTCTTGTGTCTCGGGTAGGTATTTCACACTTGGCGGGTCACTCAACCTACTTGGAGACCCGTGAACCTTCTCAATACCTTATTCCAAGACCTTCATACCATTTAGAATTGACTTCTAGGGATTTAATCTCCATTTTCATCTGTCTTGATCCCTTTCCCCCTAGGGTCACCAATATTCCCCCTTGAAGTGATTACCTCACCTCTAAAGTGACGGAGACATTTTCCTAAGGTGACAGTGGGTAGGTGACCTATTAGTTGTTGTCATTTAGTGGATGGGCTGATATTTTCCCAACCTACAACTTGTGCGATAAAATTTTGGTGTTGTTTCCAAGGAGGAGTTTGAATCATTTTCAGAACCCTAAATGACACTTTGGCAAGCTATCCCAAATACTTTCCCTTAACTTGCCTGGCGCCTCCACCCAAGAGACATTCCCTTTCCACCTTCCTTGATGAGCTCATATTGAATCTCATCTAGCAACTCCACCTTCCCAGAACCCTTCCTTTCCCAAACCTTTTCCCCCTGGGAGGTTCAAGCCTTGTAAATTCTACCAAATAAGGCCTCCTCTCAAGCCTCCCATTGTTAAAAACATTTTCCATAATACCCTTCCTCTTGCTCCAATGGATCACCCTTGGGAAAAATACCTCTACAAATCCCTTAACATGGGAAATATCCAAGGATATCCTAATACAATGCCAAAGGAAGTCAACAAGTGGTTGTCAAAGTTCCCAGAAAACAATGTGATAATTGTTGAAGATCATCTTTATGTCATGGGTCAGGACATGGACAATGCAGGTATTGAGCATGAATATGTGGCCATGAAGTCGTTTGCTTCATCATTGACTGAATAAGCCCTTGATTGGTTTAGAGGACTCTCTGACAATTATTTCACATCTTATGAGACTTTTTCCAACTCTTTCAAGAATAGGTGGTCAACAAAGGAAGATGGAGGGACACTTGGCAATTAGTTTAATCAAATAATCAAAAAGGAGAATGAGATGGTAAATGAATTCAATTCCAGGTTTGACGGGTTGTACAATCAAATTCCAACAAATTTTTGTCCTACAACATCATCGGTTTGTCTCCTTTACATGAACGCTTTTGAAGGGAAGTTTTGATTTATTCTCAAAGACAAAAAGCTCACATCATTAGTGTAATACCCCTGTTTCCCCCATCTTGTAATTAATCATTAATTATGATCACCATGCTATGGCATGGGAACAATGTAAATGTATTATTTAGATTTTCCAATGACTGACTATGGGGGTAAATCCTTGAAGTACTGACCATGATATCACTAGAGGAAAGAATGAGGAAACTGTGGAGAGGGTTCATTAGTTCAAATGACCCAAAATCCCTTTGCTGAGATAATAAGCCTCATCTGGATGCCAAGGAGAGGAATCGGTTAATGAAGAAAGGAATGTTGGTTATATAATCAACCACCCCCATGAATGGAATCATGGGATAATTGAAGAATGTTATCCCGAAGTACCGCAAGGTCTGGCAGACCAGGATGACCCGAGTTTCCTACTGACAAAAGGAACAGGATAGGTCGAGGACCATCCTAGGAAAGGATATATAGAAAATAGAGACAAGGAGAAGGCCAGGGAAAAAGGGGTGCACATGAGGCTTTGCAAAGAGCAAGAGAGACACTAGACAAGAATGCATGCACAGAGGGGAATGCATGATGTGAATATGCAGAAGAAAAGAGGAAGGTTGTGAGATTGATGTTCGTGAAGCATATGACCTCCTAGGGATGTTGGGACAGAGAGAATGTCTCTGAGAAATGGCATAGTTCCCTAGTGATATCATGGCTTAGCACGGGGGTGGCCAAAGTGCTAAGAATGAATTCCTCTAAGCCTATGGTTGGGTAGAAAGGATAACACCCACAGTCAATTGGTTGACTGCAACTGTAATAGATAAGTACTTTGTTTACCCTGCATACTTGAATTTAAATGCATGATTGAATGTCTGTGTCTGTGACTAAGATTTGTAGTGTTTGAATTATAATGAAAATTCTTAATGTCCTTATGTAAATTTTTTCCTTTGAATGGTTATAAGATGACCAATGTGGCCTCTGGGATGGTTGGAAAATCCTTAAGGTATTCTACCCAAGGATCAACTACACAGTACTAGAGTCGGGGAAGACTCCATTATACTTCTATAGTCTTATTGATCCTTCAAAGGTGCCTTTCCCCATGTTAGAACCTAAGTTATATGAGTGGAGGGTGCTTCCTTCAAACCAATAGCCTAAGAGACCATAGGCTTGTTCCCACAGCCTTAAACAAATATCATGTAAGAGTCAAGCTTACATCCCGAGACTCATTAGAGGGTCCATATGACCAAGGTATGGGGACCCTGTGCTAGACGAAAGTATCTAAGACTTTCTAGCTTCGAAAATCCGAGAGTTAGGATCTTTGGGGTGTTGCAACCTTAACCAAATCGTGGCCAAGAGGTGTGAATATAGCCTTTGGGGCTTGACAAATCCCCATATAACCAAGGCCTAGGAACCCTGGGTTAAGTTCTGAGAGAGCTAATTGTTCGGGACTCCGGGACTTGGGAGCCCCAAGGAATTAAGTATTGTAAATACCAAATTGCGTCGAAGATGACCTTTCGAGTCAGTGGCTTGACAGTGGACCGACAACTAGCAGCCATTTACCTATTACCGTGGGACTCGTCCCCACGATTAAACCTTGATCCACTTACCAATCGCGAAGTGACACGAGCTGTAGATCTAAGGACACTTGAAAACTCCCCTAACCGTTAGATCCACATCGAGGTCAGTCCGGCATTGACCGCTTCGAGAGAACAAAGGTGTTGCACCTCTAAAACTCCTGAATACCAAATTTGTAGAGTAGTGTGGACTGTCGATCTTCTAATCCTTCAGGATCCTCCTCAATCGTCGATCTAGGGACTCCATTGAGAACCCCTCTTAACCATCCATCGACCAGGATGCGTGTCCATGAATCAAGTACATATGGGAGGTCTTGACGTGATGGTGAATGTGCACTTCGCTGGAGCACCAAAGGCCAGATTCCATCCATGTCGTCCATTATTAAGGACATGTGTCACCATATCCTGTAGTCCAAAGACTTGGTACTCCAAAGGAAATTGGCCAAGAGTCTTCAAAGTGTGAAAACCTCTGAAGTCACGAATGGAGAAATGAATCTCAGTCGTTGGTAGGATGAGTACACATGGTGCCAGATTAGAGAGTGCGGAGGCTAGGCTCTTGGAGGAATTCGTGACGTGATAAGTTGGTAAGATCCGAATCCTAGATTCGCAAATTAAAGGGAACTCTGGATCTATGGATCTACATGGACAGATCTCAACCATGAGAGTTGAAAGGATTTAGAAGGTTATATGTCGAGGGTTGATGTGTCTCAATGACGTCATCCAAGGTGACATGGACCCGCAACTAAGGTGCCATGTGTCACCCGAATCTAGATGATTCACAGACCTATTATGCCTATTAGAGTATGACACGTGTCACCCCCAATAAGGACATGTGTCCCCTTGGCCCTCGTCATGTGCCAGCTTCTGGTTCGTGCCCACTTGGTCAACGTGGTAAGTAACACGATCAAGACTCTAAGAGTCTGGGACTTTTGGATTTTAGAGGATTTGGGGTGTAGTATAGTAAAGGGACATTCAACACCAATCATCAATCGTTGAACATCGAACGTTCAATGACGATCATTGATTTTTGAATGACCAAAATGTTTAACGTCGATCATCGAACATTCAACAACGATCGTCGATTGTTGAACAATTAAAACATTTAACGTTGATCATTGATCTCCAATCGTCAAACATTCCACAATGATCATCGATTTTTGAATGACTAAAACGTTTAACGATGATCGTCGAATGTTGAGCACCGATCATCGAATGGCTAAGGCCATGTGGCGATATTTTGGGGTTTGGGGGAGTAAGAAAAAGGGGCGTTTAGCATCGAACGTTGAAGGCCCCAACTAATAATGCCTGGATAAATTCAAGAGGCAATAATTTGTAGACCATAGCTCATATTTTAGTGTGGCGGTGACCGTTAGAAAGCTCGTGGCAAGAATTAGCCAATGGAGAGCCTGAAATTAGGATTTGAGATGATTTGAAGATAAAAAATTTGATGCCCCATCCCTAGAATGGGTATTTATGGGTCAGGTGTGTTACAAATTGGTATCAAAGCATGGTAACAACACTTGTCCTACTTAGGCTCATACATGAGCCACATAAAAATATTATTAGAAAAACTATAAGGGAGAGGGCATGCTACCCTACCCTCTCTAGCAGAGCATGATTCAGACACAGGCCTGGAGAGGCCAGAGAACAGTCGAAAGGATAGAATAACATGAGCCTGTTGAGAGTACCATTGTCATATGGAAGTTATCTGGGCAAGTTCATTGAAGGATGTATATTAAAATTTAATTGGGATTTCACCCAACGAGATTGAATCATGCTAGTCTGTGGCAAAGGAAGCCTATAATTTCTTTGGGAAATGATAGTCGATCCTACAGGAATGGGATTATGTCGATGGGAACTAAGAGCAAGACTTGGATGTGAAGGGATTGAAAGGATATGTAGCAGTAATAATTACTAATTTAATGAAGGATTAAACCCGGTATATGTGTATAACCCCTCATGATCAGAGGAATGAGTCTGGTGACCATTCTCTGAAAAGTAAGAGCATGCGCAGCTCTCGAGTTTCGAAGGGAACTGAGAAACAAAAAAAAATTCTGGGTACATGAATTGTTGGACATAGTTTTTCTAATCAATCTGATAAACAATGTTGTAGATATAAAGAGTGATTGAGTGAGAAATCATGGCAGCCTCCCTTGCTTGGTGGATAAGAAACTAGTCTACCAGAATTCTTGTGGGAGGAGGAGAGTGACCTCCGTCCCTGAGTGTTGTTGAACAAAAGGAAGAATTCTAGGTATAATGGTTAAGATTGATTATGACCTAAATATAATCTAGAGTTCTGAACTATAACACTTAGTAAGTAACATAATTCGAAATTGTATTTGGGTTTTAAGGGAATAGTCCAAATGTTATTGGTCATTATAATTTATTATAAATAAGGTAAAATGGTTGATTAAATGTTGATCCTAAATGTGGTAAAGGAAGTTTTGGGGCACTTTTAGAATACCAATGGGTCATATTGATATCCAGAAGTGGATGATAACCATATGGAAATAACTTGGTATAATCAGATAGTTGTAAGAGAAGCTTGATAAACTGCCTTGTTTCCTTGGGGAACTGTTGGATTTGCCCAGATAATATTTATGGGATGTTGAGTCATCTTATAAAACCAGAGGCAAGAAAAATTTCTTGATGGTTGTTGTCATACATAAAGAGAGACATAGTTATGATTATGTCTGTTAAACTGGCCATGTGGATAGCATGATAATGAATGCAAGCTCCCAAACGAGAGGAAAGCTCAATGTTGAGTATCTCTATGGAAAGTGTCCTAAGAATGGAAATAAGATCCTTGGGAGAAGGATCTGGAAGTATGATGTGTCCATCTTCATGTATGACATGGAAAGGGTGCAATCAATGAGCTTGCATGATGTATGTTTGGGCTAGGTGTGTATAGGATTGAGTGCATGGATTTAATGCATTGTAAAGCTTCTTGATAGGAAGCCTTATATTAATACCAACTAGGTATGAATGATATTAAACGTGAAAGTGATGCACATGTATGATTTAAGAATATATGTATACTAAAGGCACAATATGACTTCCTTGATGAGTGATATGTCAGGCAAGAATTATACTTGCCAAGATTGAATGAATACCATGAATGCATTGCCGACTCTATTATGAGGAGTTGTGAAATATTGTGTTTGAATGATGGCTTGAGGGGAATGTGTTCCATTCCCTCAGAAAAGGTTAGTATAAACAGATGAAAGATTAAATGAGCAAGGATTTTGTGTTGTCATGACAAAAGGCAACATGATTAAGCCTTTGAGGACTGCATGAGATCAATTGTGAACAATCATAAGTTAAATTATTTATTATTATGCATGTGGTTAAGTTCATCATGGATGTAAGTTAGCAAAAAAAGGAAAACGTGTGGACAAATAATCAAGATGCATAACAAAGATGCATGTTTATATTCCTTATGGAATATTTGGTAAATAGTCGAAGCTAATTCAAGGTTGAGGCCATCACAGATAGAGAAGGATATGCAATAAGGAAGTTGCATGATGAAGGATTTCCCTATGGAGGAACTGTGTGAGGACTCTGTCAGGAGAACGAAGTCACAACCTTAATGACTGTTGACGATTGAATAGTGGGATACAATCATATTTATATAAGAATCCTGAATTACATTCTAAAACAAAATATATGAGTAGAAAACTAACCCACGAGGGTAGACCATTCTAATAACTTAATGGTAATGTGCAATGTGCACAGGGTTATGGCTCATTATGAACAAAAGGTTTTCTATTAAAGAATGTTGATGTATCCTAAGATTTAGGGTGAGCCTAACCGAGGTTTCTCAAGGAAAAGAGCAGCAAGATCACAATAAGAAGTACATTGCATAAGCAAAGAAGGTGAAAAGGAGGGACATTTTTCTCATCCTAAGGACTCGGGATTGTTTAACATAGTCGTAGGATTAAAGAACAGTTGTGGAAATGAGTACAGCTGGAGAAAGGAGAATAAGTAAGTAAGTTTGATTGAATAGGCTTGGTTCAAGCCATAATTAAACAAAGGCAACGAGGCCTTGGAAAATAGACCAGTTGGACTAAAGGTCCCAGGCTGTGTAGGTGGAGTTGGGAAAGGGGAATATCTTTAACTCCTTTCTTGTTGTATATTATGTTTTCTATGGGATGAGAAAGTTGGTATGCTGATGAAAGTAAATGTTTTGACACCATAATGATGACGGTTGTATGATTGTGGAAACAATTGAGAATTGTTTGTATTTCACTCATGGAAGCATTAAGGATAATGTGATGAGGTGCATAGAGATATGCTAGGACATATCTAAAAATTATTTTATTGATTTAAAAGATATGATACTTGCATTTTTATTTTACATGACGACTAACATATTTATGATGTATGTCATGTGTAGAAAGAAATTGGAATTGTTGAGGAAGACAATTTCCAATGATGGACAACCTCAAGAAAAGGATGACTATGAGAAGGTGGTTGTCAAAAGATTGTTGAAGGGGCATTAAAAGTCACCATAAAGCACCATTGACGAGGCAATATCAGAGAGGGTGTTAGAGGCCAGAACAGGTATAAAAATGTCCATACCTATGTGGCATAAGGTATGAAGGAATTTGGTAAGAATCCCTTCTGAAAAGATTTCATTATCCTAAAGATATGTAAATAATTGTGAGTGGTTGTTGTATGATATTGATACCCAAGGGGGGTAAGATTTAGGAAAGAAGAAGTTGAACAATAGAGAGAGGAAGTCTATGCTATTCAAGGATGAGTTACAATCATTTCAAGAAAATGCATGAGTAAAGAGTACCATGGGTACAATGACCAATCTAGAGAGATTGGGAATAAATGTGCTCATAGTTAGCACATTGCATGGAATTGCTTCAAGGAAATGAAGGTTTGCATAAAGGGAA
>JZKD02S1675395.1:89685-106384 GCA_000966675.3 Picea glauca
GGGGGGAATGTTAGATGATCCAAAATACACATAGCATAGTTTAAAAAGTTAGAATAAAATAATTATTAATTTAGAATATTAAATTGATAATCTAGAATATTTGATTAATAAATGGAGACATTTAGAAATAGAGTATTATTGTGAAAAATATGACTCTAGAAATGTGTCGTATCTTAGGCTCTAAGTTAGGAGTATAGTTAGAAGATTGTTAAGATAAAATTTATTGTAAATGGACACTTTTTTATTTAATAAGTGATCCATAACTAGAGTTTGTCAGGACACTTAGCTTATATATAGCTCATTGCAAGAGTGTTGGTGTGTTTGGGTGTAAACTCTTGCAAATTATCATATGTAATTTATTTACCTATTTAATAAAAGTGTGTGTCTGAGGACACTTCTTCCATTAAGTTCCATGTGTGCAAACTGAAGAAATCTTTGTACAGACTAAAACAAGCACCGAGGGCCTAGTATGCCATGATAAATAGCTACTTGATGAGCTTGGGGTTTACCAAGAGTGATGCGGATCCCAACCTTTACTACAAGGTTGATAATTGTTTCCCATTGATATTGGTTCTATATGTGGATGACCTGTTTCTAACAGAGATGAAAATCTCATAGTTGGGTGTAAAAGGGAGATCACTTCAGAGTTTGAGATGAAAGATATAGGTTTGATGCATTATTTCTTGGGATTGGAGGTGTGGCAGAGACCAAGTGAGATTTTTCTTAGCCAAGGAAAATATACTATTGAGATCTTGCAGAGATTCAGGATGATGGACTGCAAGTCCATGACCACACCTATGACAATAAATATGAATCTTCTAAGTGATTCTTATTCAGATTTGGTGGATCCCACGATGTACAGACAATTGATTGGATCCTTGATGTACCTAGTTAATACCAGGCCAGACATATGCTTTGCAATGAACACCTTGAGTCAGTACATGATTGAACCTAGACATGTACATTGGATGGCAACACAAATTATGTTATGGTACCTATGTGGTACAATTGGATATGGATTGAGATATGTCTCAGATGGAGATGTGAAGATGCAAGGTTATACAGACTCTGATTGGGAGGGGAGTGCAGTGGATTGGAAAAGAACATCTAGATGTTGCTTCAATTTGGAATCAGGTAAGATCTCATGGTTAACCAGGAAGCAAACATTAGTGGCACTCAGTACAACAGAGGAAGAGTATATCACAACTAGTGTTGCAAGCTGTGAAGCAACGTGGCTTCAGAAGTTGCTTGTAGGGATATTTGATTTAGAGTTGGAGCAAACTTTGATACATTGTGACAATCAAAGTTGCGTGAATATTTCATAGAATATTGTCTTTCATGTCAAGTCAAAGAACATAGAGATCAAATATCATTACATTCGAGACATGGTGCAAAGAAGAGTTGTGGAGCTCCAGTACATATCCATGGCTGAGCAAATAGTGGACATTATCACCAAGCCTCTGTCTAGAGTGAAGTATGAGTAGTTCAGGAACAAGCTTGGCATGATGCAAAATGTTCACCCTCATTGAGAGGGGGGTGTGATGTTTCTCCTCCAGCCAACTAACCACTTTGGCCAAGGGTTCCCTAGATTATTCATGTGAGGTGATTAAGGGGGTAATGCACTGCCGGATACAAGGGAGAGAAGAAACATCACAACATATTCATGAGACTACGATGGTGACAATGTGTCACTGGACAATAGTTGTGTGCTACTATGGTGGTTGTGTACCACTGGAAGTCATTTTGTATCACGAGATAATAGTTGTGTGCTACTACGGTAGTTGTGTACCACCGACAGTGATTGTGTATCACTAGACAATAGTTTTGTGCTACTACGATGGTTGTGTACCACTGGCAGTGGTTGTGTATCACTGGACAATACTTGTGTACCACTAGCGGTGGTTGTGTACCATTGGACAATAGTTGTGTACTACTATGATTTGGCAACATATTATATGGCATTGTAGTAGTTGTGTGCTACTAGTTGATTGCAGAGTAGTCAGTGGACTACTAGATGAAGACATCGTGGAAAGATACCTCCCTAGCTAAGAGGGAGTGTTGATTTTTTTGGTAGCTGCAGTAAGAACTTTCCTCTATACAACCTATTATCACACAGTTTGTAGTTAAGACAATAGACGGATGAAAGGAGGTCAAACTGGCGTAACTGAACAAATCCCACCACTGTCACCTCAATGGGAAGGCTCTTTCTGTTTAGGGAGGTAAGGCCTAGGGGAAATGTCCACGATGACCTGGGGTTTTGAGAAGGAAAAAGGCTTAAGAAAGCTAAGTGATAATATTCCCCCTCACAAGTCACCACCTGATCAGAAATTCTATCTTAATAGCCAATAAAGATAAAAGATAACTGGAAGTAGTAACCAAAAAAGTGTACCTTCCCGAGACAAAGCAACAAATAAACTGTACATGTGCAATCTTACTTGCTGGTTAGTACTTCATATAATCAAGGACTTTTTTGATAATAAACAATTTGAGCAATAATATTGACGAAGTAAATCAATGTTTGTACAATAGCAATGATTACAATATCACTTCTCAATAGATGCTAAAGAAACTCTAGCATTCAATGTAACAATATCAACACTTTATAAACAATGCCTTAACCAATCATTCAATTTCTTTAGAAGTAAAATGAATGTTGCACAAAGGTGTTTATAGCATCAGGAGGTGACAACAACAATAGGGTTAGTAGGATTAGTCTAGGCTAGGCTTAGTAAGAGTTAGAATTTGTTCAAAGTTTAGAAGTTTGTTTGTGATCAAGTTACTCAATGCAAGAGGTCTTAGACCAGTGCACTACTAGGGCATATGGAGTCAAAAGAGGCCACACAGGTTGAAGGACTAAATGATAATGAAATACTAAAGACAAGAGGGTTAAATGTTGAGGTGTTGCTAAGGCAAGGCCTCAACAATGAAACCCTAGGGGAGAAAGACTCACTAAGGTGTAGAAACCCTAGGGGAGAAAGGCTCACTAAGGTGTAGAAACCCTAGGCCTTAGTGATTTCTCCTCATTTTTTAGCTTGTTGGCAAGATGGAATCGACTAGCTTGAGCAAGAGTTCATAGGGATAAAGACAAGAGAGTTAGAAGGTGAAGTGTTTTTAGAGCAAGGCTTCATCAAACAAACCCTAGGGGAAAACAGATCATCAAGGTGTAGAAACCCTAGGCCTTGATGCGTCTTCCTCCTTCTTAGCTCAATAACAAGCGAAAAATAGATAGCTTAGTAGAGTAGATATAGAGTGTTTCTATGGCAAGGCTCTATCTTACTTCAACAAAATAAAAATAGCTCTTAACTTGGTAGGGACATGAGACAAGGACATTAGCTAGTGCTTGTCACCTAGGGTTTGATTCATCAAATTATAATAGAAAATGCAAGTAAACAAAACTATAACCATTCAATCAAGAAGTGTTGCAGAAATTCACTTACATAAACCATGCATTCAAGTAGCAAAAACCTAGTTGTAAACCTTCCACCAAGAAGAAATGCCAAAATAGTCCAAAAATGTCTTCCTTCAACAAGTGCGCCTCACAATTTCAGCCACAACCCTAAGATAGGGCGCAATTTTCAGACCTCACTAATGAGTGAGTGAAAGATGATGAAAATATGAAGGTAAAAACCCTCAATATATAACATACCAATGACCTTTATTAATATTTAGGTCATCAAAAGGCTGACAAGGCCAAAATACACAATAATATTGTTTTACATTAAATTGTCATAAATTAAACCCTAATCAAGCAAAATCAAGATGTCATGCCCCTTCTAAGGTGACGTTATCCCTTTCTAGGGAAAATGTAGCCTCCTGGAGCAAAACGTTAGCCCTCCTTGGGCTTCTCCAACCTATCACACGTGCCAAACTACCATGACTATCTCCCAAAACGTCCATGAAGCTGGATGAAGTCATGAGCCTCCTGGGTGACGTCCTGGGCCTTCCAAGGCCAATGTTCCAATGAAGAGGGCATGACCCCCCCTAGGTAAGGCTCTGCCAGGGTGCCTCTATGGAATGTCCTCCTCTTCTCCGGTGCAAACCCCTTTGTCCTGTCTCTGCCCCCTGCTGGGGTCTCAACATCCATCTAGTGGGCTCTTCATCCCCATGGAGGTCCGAACTAATCATCTCCCCATGTGTACATGTCCATTGTGGTACCTGTCCATCGGGCATGATCCTGCACATCAAAAACTACGCCTTCCATGGGCTCATAAGTCATAGGGATCATAGCAATGTCAATCACATCTCATCATCAATATTATTAAACATGTGCATAAAACCCCTTTTACCCTAGTCAAGTGCTCAAAGACATTATACAAATTTGCAATACAATTTTGGGGGAAGTGACAGGGCGTCTTATTGGGTTAGTGTCCAATGGAAAATGGATGTTTCCATAATAGATTACATCGAAGTCATGTAAATGGGTGAGGTGGATAAGGGATGTCCTGACAAGGGGTGCAGTGAAAGCAGGGAAATGCAAGTCTTACCTATGGGTGCCTTTGTAGAAGGCGAGCTGCACCTGTCTTGGATGAAAATGTTTCCAACCCCATTCATGCCTTTTATTATTTATTCTTTATTCCTTTTTCTTCAAGAAGCTAATTAGGGGACACTTCCCTGGCGTGGTGACCGGTGGTGGCAATGTTACCCACAAGCACTTTCACGGAGATGAGAAGGATGGCTCGTGATGAGACCCCCTTTCTCTTGGTCATGCAACCAAGAGCCACTACCCTAGCGTGGTAACCAACTGCTAGTAATGTCATACCGCTAGGTGCCCATGGACCTAATAGGTTGACTCGTGATGAGACCCCATATCCTCTGAATAGGTCTTGTTTTTTTTATTTTTGAGGGTCCCTCTTATTTCTTGCTGAGAATCTTTTTACTTCTTTCTTGAGGATCTATGGGCGAAGCATCTCGAGGTTTTATTTTTAGGATTTTATCTTTTGCCAGCTTGCTTTTACCTTCTGGGCCTTTAGCCCCTTCTTCCCACAAGGCAAGGTGCAACCCTTAAATGATTGGCCAACCCAATGCCCGAACAAATGTAATGGGATGGATGAGTGGGAAGCAAGATGAAAAAATGGTAATATGACAGGAGTGGACAATGACTTCTCATAAATCCCCCTAGTGGCAACTCAAAACCTATGGGCACATGCTTACTAGGGAATCTTGTCATTCACTCCAGACATGGTCAAGTGGACCAGTATAAGATCCAAGCATTTGTTAGAAACAAAAGGAATTAAATGCACATATTCAAAAGTTTTGAGGATCAGAGTGACACATACCATGATACCCAGACTCATTACCTCATGGAGCAAGAGCCATCCCTGATATAGGACCATGCTGAAGGTGATGGATGATGTTGTTGTTGACAGAGTGGAGGCGTTGAAAGGGAGAAACGATGGGCCCTCCGGGGCCATGCTCAAGTTGATATGGCTCTCAGTACTCCATGTCTAGGACCTGTAGGCCTCGAGACATGATCTCCTAGTTATCCCTAAAAGTGGGGGATAACATCTGGCTCCATCTCGGGGACATGTGCTCACCATAGAGCACATGAGAACCTCAACATATCTGGCATAACCTGTAACCTACTTGATCTCAATAGAAACTATTAGTAATCATTTGGGGTGGTGATATCACCCCCAACCCATATATATATATATATATATATATAACTAAAATAAAAGCAATCATATGTACAAGTGTAAAAGCAAACTACTCTAGTATGCAATGTAATGGTATATACAATGAATGAAAAATTCCTACCTACTTACCTGCACTTACCTGTCATGTTGTTGGTGGATAGTAACGCTTGATGTGTAAAGCGTTTACTCGCAGCCTCAGGACCTCTCCCTCCATGGTGCCCAGGTTGAAAGAGTGCGTACCTTCATGACTCATGATCTTGTAAGGACCTGTCCACAAACCATCTAATTTTTTGTGCATACCAAGTTTCTCCTTTCTCTTATCCCACAACAGTACGATATCTCCCTCAGTGAAGTTTCTTTCCTTTTCATTGTGATCAAAATTGTTTTTTATCTTCTCCTGGTTTCTTCCCATTTGACTTAGGGAGTTTCTTCTAGATTCATCTAACTCTATCAATTGGTTAATTCGCCCTTGGATTGTTTCCTCATCTGTAGCATATTGTTGAGCAAAACGAAGGATGGGAATTTGGAGGTTTACCGAAAGTTTTTCCTCTAGTCCATATACCATCTCAAAGGGAGTCTTTCCTATCGAAGTCTTTGTTGTTATTCGATCTTCCCACAAGGAATATTTGATTTTTCTATCCCAAGAATTCTTATTTCCCCCCACAACCTTTTTGATAATATTCATAAGGTTCTTATTGCTAGACTCTGCTAATCTGTTCCCTTGCAGATATTAGTTGGAGGAGTGGGATAGGACAATGCCATACTTGAAACAAAATTCTACCAGTGCATGGGAGCTAAATGTCTTGGCATTGTCTGTGGTGATCTTGGAAGGGACACCAAACCTAGTTATAATTCATTCCTCCAAAAAATTCATGACTACTTCCTCAGTGGCCTTCTTTGTGGGGATAGACTCTACCCACCTGGTGAAATAATCTGTGGCTATTAAGATCCACTGGTAGCCATTACTTGAGTTGTCCTTAAACTCCCCAATGAAATCCAAACCCCATTGTTGAAAGGGAGCTTCTACCACTACGTGTTTTAAAGGTTGTGCTGGGAGTTTAGGTTTACCAGAGAAGTACTGGCAAGGCTGGAAAGATCGGACATATCGGTGAGTATTAGAAAAAAGTGATGGCCAATAATATCCATCCCTTAGGATCTTGTGGGTAGTAGTGCGAGCTGCAAAATGTCCACCACAAAATCCAGAGTGTAATTCCTTTAATAGTTTCTCAGCTTCCTCTTGGTTAACACATCTAAGGGGAACTCCATTGGGATCTTTCCAACCGAGGTCGTTTTCGGTCAAACAATATTTCATAGCCTTAAGTCTCAAAGCCCTTCTTTTGTATTCTACTAGGTGATCGGGGCATGACAAATTCTTAAGGTAATAGATGATATCAGAGTACCATGTATCATGCTCTAATTCACTGACCACTACATTTATATGTTCACTTTCTCCCATCTGTATCGCCTCTTGGTTGCTCTCGGTTAGCATCTGGTCTAGACCTTGTCCCTTTATTATCTTGGTGGGTTTTATCTCTAAGTAATACTCTTGGATTTTGGAGACCCACTTCCCCCTAGTACCCATACAATCTTGCTGTGATAAAACATCCTTTACTACCAGGTAGGGAACATAAGCTTTGATTTTATTGTAGTCAACATAGTTTCTAAAGTGCTTGAGGGACTTCACCAAGGCATATGATTTCTTCTTAGTAATGGAGTAATTCAACTCTGAGTCTCTAAGGACTTTACTCATGAAAGCTACGCGGTGTTCATAATTTTCAACGTCCTTTTGCAGCAAAACACCTGCAATGGTATCTTGGGAGGAAAACGAGAATATTATGAAATCTCGTGAATAATCAGGGTTGATCAAGACTGGGGCTTGGGAGATAGCATATTTTATATATTTGAAAGATTTGATGGATTTATCATCCCACCTAAAGGCAACATACTTTTTTAGCAAAGCACTCATGGGTTTTATCCTTTTGACAAAGTTTGGGACAAATCTCTGAATGAAGTTGATCTTTCTGAAAAAGGATTGCAAGGACTTTTGTTGACTGGGGGACAACCATATTTTATCGATTGGACCCTTTCAGGGTCTATGGATATTCCCCCCTTCGAAGCCACGTGACCCAAAAGATTTCCCTCGTCAATTCCAAAGACAAATTTCATAGGATTTAAGGAGATACCATACTTTCTACATCATTCAAAAATGATCTTGAGGTGTGAAATGTGGTCCTTCCTATCCTTTGAGACAACTGTGAGATCGTCTTGGTAAATTTCTATGATTTTCTATATGAGGTCCCTAAAGGAAAAATCCATTGCTCTTTGGAAAGTGGCACTAACGTTCATAAGACCAAAAGGTATTCGTAAATACATAAATGTCCCCCAAGGTGTAGTAAATGTTGTTTTAAGTTGGTACTCTCTTTTGAGCAAGACTTGGTTATATCCAAAGAATCCATCCAGCATGGACATCATCCCAGCCCCTGTAACCCTCTATAGAAAATGTTCCTTGTTTGGAAGGGGATAGTTGTCCTTCAAGGATAATTGGTTAAGGTTGCAGAAATCAAAACATAAGCATATTTCACCGGTTTTCTTCCTGACAACTACCAAATTCAACATCCACGAGGAATACCTGATGGGAGCTATAATACCAGCGTCAACCATCTTTTGGAGTTCTTTTTGTATTTGTCTTGCTAGTTTAGGATTGATGTGTCTTAGCTTTTTTCGGAAAGGTTTGGATCCTTCTGTCGGAGGTATAGCATGTTGGATGACATCACCCCTATAGGCTTTTAATTCATCATACTTCCATGAAAAATTGTCTTTGAAATCTCTAATGAGGGATAGAATTTCCAACCTTTCCTTCTCAGTGGTTCCTTTCCCTATTTTGACCATCCTTGGATCTATTTCCGTACCGATATTGAATTCTAGGGCTTCATCTGCTTGTTTTCTAGGCTTCTTTCTCTTGAAGATGTCGTGTCTTTCAAAGAGATCTTCTAAAGGAATGCATCCTTTAGGAAAGGTGTTATTTTCAAGGTTCACAACCTCTAAGTCCATGGAATCAACCAGGAAATTTGTTTGTGAATCGATGAATTCTTTGCTATTTTCCATGAACCTAATGATTTGGTCATCATCTTCAAAGACTTGCCAATGCTCTAAATTATCAGGGATAGAAGGTGTAAAAAGGACTTCCATTTTGCATAGGTCTCGGAGTGGACCATCACAAGGTTGTAACGTAGAGGTGGAAATAGCCAAGGCATCAGCCACAGGGTTTTCTTCTTGGGGAATAGCTTTGATTGACACTATATTGAAAGATTTTGAAAAGGATTGTGCAAGGTTGTGATACCACTTCAACTTCTCATTTTTGGTAGAAAATTTTTCCAACACTTGTGATACTATGAGGCATGAGTCCCCTTTTATCCTTAAGTATTCGATACCCTTATCAATTTCCAAGTTGAAACCTAGGATCAATGCTTCATATTCAACTATGTTATTTGTGCATTGATAATCAAGACTATAGGAGTAGTAGAAAGCTTCATTSGAAGGGGTTGTTAAGATAATCCCAACCCCTGACCTAGAACTCGAGTGAGATCCATCAAATTCTAGGGTCCAAATTCCCTCAGGKGTTTTGATAGTATCATCCCYARGACTTMTTCCTTAGACAAACCAATTATCGATGTGATTGYTAATACACAGGATTTGATCACTGGGTTCATYAAAGGTTTCAACAAGGGATCCTATAAGGGGTTCTTTGTAGAGGGTTAAGAATCCTCCTTYCGRGTGAGAAATGATTACTTTGGATTCMTGGTCTTTAAAKMTTCTAGCTAGGTGCGTTATAAGGTATTTGTGGAGAATGATGCCCCAATTTCTCAAAGCATCCACCACTATCATGTCTATATTAAAAGGGGCGCTAGGGAAAAAKTTGAAGGAAATGTTTAGATTCTTGATAATTCCCTTTGMAAAACCCCCTTGGGCATTTGGTTGTGAAAGGTTYGGGCCCAATTGATGCATGAATCCCTTAGTCATAATGTTGGTTGTAKCATTTGGGTAAAAAATACAATTATGGAGGAGGGAGTCATTGACTTGGAGAGYGACGTAAAAATGTGTGACCTYACCATATTTTGATCCAATGTTTTCTACTTGGTGGAAAAAAAGAGGAACTTCTTCAAGAAGGTCATCTTCATAAATTTGTGGCAAGGAAGCTTCAATCTCTTCATTMTTGTGTGGAAAAAYGTCCTGAAAGGGTTCTACTTCTATGGGAGGTTCCTAAAGAGRAACATCTTGTATGTTGGTATGAGAAGTGCTCCATTTYYCCTTGACAACCATGGGTTTCACTTCAAGGATTTCCRKAAGGTTAGGTTCAGTCTCTRTGATATTTTCATCACTAGATCCCCAAGGGTTGTTATCRTGCGAGAGGTTAACCTGATGGATGTAGTCTTCAAACTCAAGGTTCTTCTCAATTTGGTAAGTGAKATCTTGTGCTTCTTCTAGGGTTGAGGGTGACYGATCCTTGAGGGTAAACTGYAAGAYTCCTTYYAATGAGTTCAAGTAGTGTTGGAGTATGGCTTCCTYTGAGTTTAGSTTAGGTCAGATATTCTTAAGGAGAAGATTGAATCTATCATTKAAATCCCTAATGCCCTCACTGGACCCCTTGMAAATATCAATGTATTGAGAGTACAAAGATAGTGCATTTTCTTGATTACACCACCTTATTTTGAAAKCTTTTTCTAGTTCTTTAGGAGTTTTTATGATTCCTTTTGGGTAAGACTAAATCYARGTTTTGGCCTCCCCAGTGAGAGAGCTWGCAAAGAGTCTCATAAAKATGTCAGGGTKCTCTTGACCATTTTGATGAAACTCAAAACATTCACAAAACTAGGTCCAATGTGAGTTACCRGAGGATATTCCTTTTCCCAAAAAAGTTGGTATCCATGAGTSGAYCCCTTTGGGTAGGTTATGTAACTCCCCTTGGATGTTAGYTAGGTCAAAAGWACCAAAATTTTTATGGGGATACCATCTGGGAGAACTCACAGAAGTWACAGGGTTTGTAGGGGTAGTGGAAACCACAACATAAAGATGTAGGTACTRACTACCGCTACGGGTCGTCATTTKTGGAGTCGCCAGATARTTTTCTTGAAACTATCAAAAGATAAGGGAAAACACCCTAAGTGGAKTCRTTAGGTAAGCTTTTAAGATAGAAAATCTAGAGGCAAGGCTTACCAAAAAGTGTCKTCTKGAGGAGAATTGACTTAGTGTTACYSAACAACARTGCCAAAATGTTATCGCACAGTTTGTAGTTAAGACAATAGATGGATGAAAGGAGGTCAAACTGGCRTAACTRAACCAATCCCATCACTGTCACCTCAATGGGAAGGATCTTTTTGTTTAGGGAGGTAAGSCCCAGGGGAGAYRTCCCTGGTGACCTGGGATTTTGAGAAGGAAAAATGCTTAAGAAAGCTAAGTGATAATATTCCCCCTCACAAGTCACCACCYRATCAKAAAGTTCGGCTTAATAGCCAATAAAGATAAAATATACCCAGAAGTAGTAACCAAAAAAGTGTACCTGCCTGAGACAAARMAACAAAGAAAYYGTACATGTGCAAGCTTACTTGTTGGTTAGTACTTCATATAATGRATGAATTTTCTGATAATAAGAAATTTGAGMAATAATATTGACGAAGTAAATCAATGTTTGTACAATAGCAATGATTACAATATCACTTCTCAATAGATGCTAAAGAAACTTTGGCATTCAATGTAACAATATCAACACTTTATAAACAATGCCTTAACCCATTCAATTKCTTTAGAAGTAAAACRAATGCTGCAMAAAGGTGTTTATAGCATAAAGAGGTGAYRAAAACAATAGGGTTAGTAGGATTAGTMTAGGCTAGGGTYAGTAAGAGTTAYAATTTGTTTGTGATCAAGTTACTCAATGCAAGAGGTCTTAGACCAGAGCRCTACTAGGGMRTATGGAGTCAAAAGAGGCCACAAAGGTTGACAGACTAAATGATAATGAAAGACCAAAGACAAGAGGGTTAAATGTTGAGGTGTTKCTAAGGCAAGGCCTCAACAATGAAACCCTGGGGGAGAAAGGCTCACTAAGGTGTAGAAACCYTAGGCCTTAGTGCTTTCTMCTCCTTCTTTAGCTTGTTGGCAAGATGAAATTRGCTAGCTTGAGCAAGAKTTCATAGGGATAAAGACAAGAGAKTTAGAAGGTGAAGTGTTGCTAAAGAAAGGCTTCATCAAACAAACCCTAGGGGAAAAYGACTCATCAAGGTGTAGAAACCCTAGGCCTTGATGYGTCTTCCTCCTTCTTAGCTCAATAAMAAGAGAAAAATGGCTAGCTTAGTAGAGTAGAGATAGAGTGTTKYTATGGAAGGATCTATCTTACTTCAACAWAATAAAAATAACTCTTAACTTGGTAGGGACATGAGACAWGGACATTAGCTAGTGCTTKTCACCWAGGGTTTGATTCAGAAAATTATAATAACAAATGCAAGTAAACAAAACTATAACCATTGAATCAAGAAGTGTTGCAGAAATTCACTTACATAAACCATGCATTCAAGTAGCAAAACCCTAGTTGTAAACCTTCCACCAAGAAGAAATGCCAAAATAGTCCAAAAATGTCTTCCTYCAACAAGTGTGCCTCACAATTTCAACCAAAACCCTAAGGTAGGGTGCAAATTTCARACCTCACTAATGAGTGAGTGAAAGATGATGAAAATATGAAGGTAAAAACCCTCAATATATAACATACCAATGACCTTTATTAAGATTTAGGTCATCAAAAGGCCRACAAKGCCAAAATACACAATAATATTGTTTTACATTAAATTGTCATAAATTAAACCCTAATCAAGMAAAAGAAAGACTTCATGTTCCTTCTAGGGTGACATTAKCCCTTTCTAGGGAAAATGCAGCCTCCTTGAGAAAAATGTTATCCCTCCTTGGGCTTATCCAACCTACCACACGTGCCAAAYTGCCATGACTGTCTCCCAAAACGTCCATGAAGYTGGATGATGTCATGAGCCTCTTGGGTGACGTCTAGGGCCTTCCAAGGCCAACGTTCCAATGAAGAGGGCACAACCCCCCCTAGRTAARGCTCTTCCAGGGTGCCTTTGTGGAACKTCCTCCTCTTCTYYGGTGAAAACYCSTCTGTCCTATCTTTKYCYCCTACTRGGGTATCAACATCCATCTAGTGGGATCTTCAGCYCCATGGAGGTCCGAACTAATCATATCCCCATGTGTACCTKCCTAATGTGGTACYTGTCCRTCGGGCATGATCCTRCACATYAACAWCTRTGCCCTCCATGGGCTCATAAGTCACAGGGATCATAGCAATGTCAATCACATCTCATCATCAATATTATTAAACATGTGCATAAAACCCCTTTTACCCCAGTCAAGTGCTGAAAGACATTATACAAATATGCAATGCAAGTTTGGGGGAAGTGACAGGGCGTCTTATTGGGATAGTTTCCACTGGAAGAGGGATGCTTTTGGAAGAGATTACAACCAATTCATGTAAATGGGTGAGGTGGATAAGGGATGTCCTGACAAGGGGTGCAGTGAAAGCAAGTAAATGCAGAGCTTACCTGTGGGTGCCTTTGTAGAAGGCGAGCTTCACCTGTCCTAGATGAAAATGTTTCCAAGCCCATTCATGCCTTTTATTATTTATTCTTTATTCCTTTTTATTCAAGAAGCTAATCAGGGGACACTGCCCCGACGTGGTGACCCATGGTGGCAATGTTACCCACAAGCAATTTCACGGAGATGAGAAGGTTGGCTCGTGATGAGACACCCTTTCTCTTGGCCATGCAACCAAGAGCCACTACCCTGGCGTGGTAACCAGATGCTAGTAGTGTCATACCTTTAGGTGCCCATGGACCTAATAGGATGGCTCGTGATGATACCCGCTTTACTCTGACTAGGTCTTGTTTTATTATTTTTATGGATTCCTCTTGTTTCTTGCTGAGAATATTTTTACTGCTATCTCGGGGATCCTTGGGCGAAGCATCTCGAGGTTTTATTTTTAGTCTTTTATCTTTTTCCAGCTTTGTTTTACCTTCTGGGCCTTTAGCCTCTTCTTCCCACAGGGCAAGGTGCAACCCTTAAATGATCAGCCAACCCAATTCCCGTACAAATGTAATGGGATGGATGAGCGAGAAGCAAGATGAAAAAGTGGTAAAATGACGGGCGTGGACAATGAATTCTCAGAAATCCCCCCACTGGCAACTTAAAACCTATGGGCACATTCTTACTAGGGCATCCTGTCATTCACACCAGACATGGTCAAGTGGACCAGTATAAGATCCAAGCATTTGTTATAAACAAAATGAATTAAATGCACATATTCAAAAGTTTTGAGGATTAGAGTGACACATACCATGATACCTAGACTTCTTACCTCATGGAGCAAGACCTATCTCTGATATAGGACCAAGCCAAAGGTGATGGATGTTGCATATGTTGACAGAGTGGAGGTGCTAAAAGGGAGAAAAGATGGGCCCTCCAGGGCCATGCTCAAGTCGATCTGGCTCTCAGTACTCCATGTCTAGGACATGTGGGCCTTGAGACATGATCTCCTAGTTATCCCTAAAAGTGGGGGATAACACAACCTTTCTTAGAAGAGAATAAGATTCTGGAAGTTCAGGAAGACCATTGAACAACAAAAGAATACCCCATAATAGAAGTCATCCCACAAGGAAAAGAATAAAGTGAAATTAATATCCTCAGAGAATAAGTCGGGCCAACTAGGTGACTTGAAGACTATAAATAAGGGAGGCATCTAGCTCATTTGGACACACACACACACACTAACTTATTGAAGAAGGAAGCACAATTCCAAAGAGGAGAAGAAGACGCAGTCTGAGGCTCTTGGTTATTCTTGGTGGTGGTTTTCTCTTGTGTGTTATCTCTTTGAGGAGGTGTGCCCTAGTTGTAAGGTGTTGCTGCTACAACTGGTAGCACAAGCTTGTGCACAAGCCTAGTGCTAGTGTTTCTTTCTTGTCTGTTGGTATTGAGAGATGGTGTATGGTTGGACTATTGTGGACGAAATCTATCTAAGAAAGGTTGGTTGGGTTTTTCCCCCATTTGGGGTTTTCCCTAGATAAATCTCTTGTGTTCTTTTGGCTCTTGTTTATGTTTCTATTATTGTTTAGTTCATGATATATCTGTTAATGTTAAAGAAGATAAAAGAACATTGGTAACTCTATTGCTCTATAAATAAATAAAATCTAACAATAACTTCGTCAAATTATTTTTGTATCCATATATTGACTTTTTATTTTCTTGAAGGATCACCCTCGAGATATCTGTAAAGTCTTTTGATAAAGGTATTATTGATTTTGACTTGATTTTCTGGCAAATCTGTTACCCATAGATTTCCACATTCCCCATTTATTTTTATATCTATCCAGCATAGGAACCAGATTCAAAAGTATGGGACTTTCCTTCCCATAGCAGTTTATCTCAACAAGCAATTGGTCTTCCTTATGGGCTTACAACACTTCCATATCCAATACCTCTTTTTCCTCCTGCAACTTCAACATTCCTCAGCTAAACAAATTGTTAGTTTTCATGCACAATATATTTTCAAATGATGCATACTAACAGTCTAAGTCATTTTCATCTATTCAAGGGTATAAAGAAAAAGGGAAGTAGTATTATTTATGTAAGCATCCTTTCAACATACTAATTTTTTCAAGTTCAATTCAAATATTAAATGACTTTAATCAATGTGCCAATATTCATGGCCATATTCATACCCAATGCACCCTTGCATTGATTTTCAAGCTGCCACACTTCGTGACAAGAAATTTGTTGTGGTGTGTTGGAGTTTAACCAACCTCTTCACCATATGGCTTATTCCTTCTCGTTCACTCTTACAACAAGACTATTCTTCCTGCTACAGGTTGATCACGATCCCAAATCAACGCACATGAAACTAAATGTTTCTCTTGAATGCACCCAAGCATTCTTCCTTCATTAGTAACCAGGGTGCCAATGTAAGGGGCTGAATAGAATTTACATAAATAATTTCACAAACTGTAACAATATATCTACCTGATTTCAAACAACATTCAATAATTCTTTTAATTGAGCACCTAAGCATTTATAAATTTATCAACATGTAATAAAATTTTTATAACAGTTTAAAAACAATGCAAAATCTTAAATACCTGAACCTGATGCTAATAACCCTCTGTTTGTCCTTTGCTTTCTTGACCGCTGCTGCACTGTAACACACTGCCCAAAACCTAGTTCCTCCCTGCCAAATAGGTAACTTCCTAGCTCCAGGATATCAACGGATATCCTGGCCCCCGTGCCAAAAACCCCCAGCAACCCCAGTGCACTGATACAATCCCACTCCCACAATTTCACCTCTCTCTGCAAAATCCCAGAGCTCCCAAAATACATCCCCCCAACCTCCCGTAGAATCCTCCTGTCAACCTCCTTCCCCTCCTTATCCCTCCTTCACCGACTTCCCCCTCCTTTCTCCCTACCTAACCCATTTATTACCTTCTTATCCTCCCGCCATTAATGCCCCTTATCCCTCTTTTATTATTTTATCTTCTCGGGATTAATAGGTTATCCCTTGTTGCATACGCAACCTTTTTTATAACATATATTATTAATCTCTTAAATTTATTACTCATGTCATCAAATGTAATCTGTAGTTAAATTATTAATTAATTAATCGCAATTATAACCTTTAATTAATTGATAACTTACTTAATTAACATCACTAGATCAATCTTTGTTTAATTAATACTTTGTTAAGACAATTAATCCCTTAAATGATTTTGACTTTATAATTCTTGAACATTTATCCTACTAGGGTTGTTACAGCCAACACTCATGGCCACCCGATTTTCTCTTTTCTTTAACTCCTATACAATGTAAGTAAAATATTGGAAGGCCCTCCTTCCTCAATGGAGAATCCGTTGTTTTCCCTTTATGCAAACCTTCATTTCCTTGAAGCAATTCCATGCAATGTGCTAACTATGAGCACATTTATTCCCAATCTCTCTAGATTGGTCATTGTACCCATGGTACTCTTTACT
>JZKD02S1675395.1:135448-161741 GCA_000966675.3 Picea glauca
TGTTCAGATTCCTTCTATAGATGATTTTTCCCCAGAATATCTTACAAAACTGCATGAAGACATAATCCTTGACAGGAGAATGCGAACTTCAAAATGAGGAAATGTGGAGTATCTTCGAGTTGGTATTAAAGGTAGAAATCCAATAAAATCCAAGTGGATTGAGGTTGGAAAGGTGAGGGAACTATACCCTCATCTTCAAACAGACTGAAAATAGTCTTTTGGAGGTCCAAAAGCTTTCCAATGGGGAGGTGTGATTCAGGGGATCAAATTTTGCTCAAAAATTCAAAGTGCTTGGAATCACTTCAAATCAAATGAGAGCATAGGCCTCATCGTTACGAACCCAACACAACTTGTTTGGGTTCAAACAGACGTTGGGAGTGAGAGATATCAAGTTCTGTTCAAAATGCCAAACAGGCAAAAAAAGGGATGCTGACTGTACAGTTCGTACGGCTGCTGACGTTCCAGTCTGTACGAAATGTGGTAGGGTTGAGTGGCAGACCATTGGCAGATGTGGATGAATGACAGTGTGACACGTGGCAGTATTTGGTTGGTTGTACAGTGCCACGTGGCCCAGTCATGGGATGTCATGTGGCACCTTGTTATTGGTTGTTGTATAAAACTTTATTGGAGTCCACCGGGTTCGAACTCGTGAACTCCACCCATGAATAAAACCTTTGCAAAGTTTGCATTGCCAACGTGCCACACCGTATGCCTTGATATATGTATGGTTTTAAATAGTTTTAAGTTTGAAGTGTTTATGTATTGGCGCGTGGGTCCGGGCTGGGGCTTAGCCCCAGCCCCCGGACGCATACATTGTTGTAATATGACCATATGTTATGCCATATGTGCGCATGCAATTTGGTTTGAATTTGGTTCAACAGTTATACAAATGACCCGCCACTTGTTGTTAAACCATTGGCTTGTGGAAACAGGGGCCTATGTTAGCACTTGCACGCGGTCATATGGGTCATACGACCGTAGCCCTGGCGGTTAGGGGCTAGGTGCACCCGTAACCATCCTACAGTTTGCATGGTTCACGCGGTTGCATCCTGTGCTAAGTTTTTATGCTTAAATATGCATGTGAGCTAGGTTGAGCCAACAAGGGTGCATTTTGTAGATGCAGAGACAACAAGTTTGAAGGGGGACTTCCAGGAAGCCTATCTTCTTCAATTTTTGGCCAAATGAGGTGTCGAAAAAGCCCAGCTAGGAGTTTTTGGACGTTCTGAAGCCATTGGAGCAGTCTATTTGGTATTTTGAGCATTGTAAAGCACATTTTTGAGCACTTTGAGAAAATAATACAAATGATCCATTGGAAGTTGGACCAGGAGATGTAGCCCAAGAGAGGGGTGAACTCCTTTATCATTTGCTGTGTTATGTGTTTTATGTTCATTGTTATTGATGCTGTTTATATGCATCTTGAATGAGTAAATTCTATTAAAGTTGTGTTTGCAAAGTTGATCCATTTGTAATTTAACACATAAATTTTTCTTGCAAATATTTTCAAGAATACAAGTCTTCTTCATTTTTAGATCAGTGTGTGTGTTGGAACCAAGAGTCACCGAAAGGAAGCTTGTGACATCAAGGTGATCAGGTTGTATCTTCTACTTTCAATTAATATGATACAACGACATGTCCCTTTCCCATAAAGTCATTCTTACTTTATTGTGTAATTCCTTGATCATATGCATAAGTTGACATTGAATATGTTTTGATATCTTCACTTTGGTTAGTTTGTGTTGTCTTGGTATTGACCTTTAAAGGATCTACCCCGATCCCTTGACATAAAACAATAAAGCCTAGAAGTTGGTCAGATTCTACGCAGAAAATGAATTTGTGAGGATTCAAGCGTATATGGTAAAACCGACAACGGAGGAAAATGTCTCAGAGGTTGATTGGATGATCGAACCAATGCATGGAATGAGCAGGTAATTCATCAAGATATGGCTGCACGATGTGCTTGATATCATGGAAGGCATAAGACATAGCGCACTAAAAAGTTGTGCCAGTGTTCTTTAGACTGAAAGGAAGTTTCCGATAGGAGAAAGTGCCCCAAGGACAAATGAAAGCGGTTTTGTGTTGATCCTCGGGAACAATATTGATTTGATTATATCCGAAGAAACCATCCATCAGAGAGAATATTTTGCTTCCGACGCAATCGTCGACAACCTGATCGACGAAGGGGGTAGGAAAGTTATCTTTAGGACAAACTTTGTTAATATCCCTATAATCAACACATACACAGATTGTGCCTTGTTTCTTGTCGATCAGGACAAGATTGGAAACCCAGTCAGTGAGGGCCACTGGGTAAATAAATCCGGCTTTGAGAAGTTTCTCGACTTCAAGCTTAATAGCAACCGCTTTACGTGGGTGAACTGGATGAAGGTGTTGTCGGATGGGTTTAGCATTTGGGTATGTCTTAATCTCATGTATCACAATGTCGAGGTCGATACCCAACATTTCTTCATAACTCCAGGCGAAGACGTCACGAAATTCTTTGAAAAGTGACTTGTAGGTGACGATTTCATCAGGGGAACATGAAGCTCCGATATGCACATTTTCGACAATTCCAAGTTTGATGGATATGTCGAGGGGAATAGTGGGTGAGATATTGCTTAAGTTCCCTTCGAGAAACACATCATGTGTGGACTCAAGAATGGTTGAAAAGATGACAATGATCGACGGGATCGAGATCCGTTGGTAGCTCTCAATGGTGTGTTATTCTAGGAAGAGAATGGAACGATGATGTCCATCGTTCCAAGGGGTGTCTTCCATGACAGACATAATCATCTCGTCTATGGGAAAAATGACATGGAAAGGATCTGGAGATAAATCACCAAGAGAGAGGGTAGAAGGGGTTTCCGATTGAATGGACTGATAGGCAGATTCGACCGGACTCAAAGGCATTTTGTCACCGTAACGATGATGATCGCCGAGGTCGGGTACCATCCATGGGTCATGAGATGTAGGGGTTCCATGAATTGAGGTGGAGATCACGTTGATTGAAGTTATAGACAAGTGTGGAACATCGGGTGGTGGAATGGGGAAGGTACCCGTTAATGAAGAGTCTTTGAGAAGACCTACGCCGATGTTTTTGTAGCCGGGGGGGTTTTGGCAATGAACGGTATGTTGCCAGTACGCATATCTGAGTTAAAGAAGGCTAATTGGTCGACGGTGATTACCTTTCCTTGATGTGGGAAACGTACAACATGAAAAAGAGTCGACACAACTACGCGCATGGAATCGATCCATCTACGGCCAAGCAGAAGATTGTAATTGAGAGGAGCGTCAAAGACTTCCACTTCGACTTGGACCGTTTTTCCTTCTAGCGTGATTGGAAATGAAGGAAGGACACCGTAAGTCTTAAAACCGGAGCCATTGAAGGCTTTGAGTGTGTTATGGGATTTAGTCAAAGAGGGAGAGCTAATGGATTTCTATCAGGTAACAAACATGACACACGTCGAGGCACCCTCGTCGATAACGATTCTACAAATGTTTTTTTCGGAGACAATCAATTGGATTTGGAATGCAAGTTGAGGGGGTAACCTTGGAATGTGATCTTCCAAGTCAAAAATTATTAAATTCGTGTCTGTCGGGTCGATTCCACCGATAGATTTCAAAAGTGCCTTTCGTTGTGTGGGACAACTTTGAAGGACTTTGAGGGTTGACATCGCGGAAGGTGCTTGGGCCAGATCTTCAGCAATGTTGTAGTTCTAGGAAGCACGAGCATGAATATTGAAAGCCGATTTCTAAACGACACCCTTTGGAGGAGGGTGAAGAATGGTGTCGAGGCTTGGTCATTCGAGACGAAGAGGACTATTGGTAGGTGGAGTCATGGGAGAGGGTTGGACCAATGAAGGAGGTATATCATGAAACTTCTCTTTAGAGGGAGAATAATTTTTGGCTCGAGTGGTAAGTGCGATGTCATTCTTCTTTGAATCACCAGTACACATTAATACATAAGATGTAGTGGAGGGGGAAGGTTGGTCATGAATGACCAACTGGGATTGTTGTTGAGAGGGGAAGGGTTGCGACAAAATGGCTGGAGTGGGTGGTTTCGGGGCCCTTGAAGGAACTTAGTAACCTCAGCGCGTCGTGGAAAATCCTTTGTGTAGTGATCATCACCACAGATAAGACAAGGGTATCAGGGTTTGCGCTTATCCCTATCGTCAACAGGTGGAGTTTTGGTTCTCTCTGCTTGCGAAGAATTTTTTTCCTCCTTATTCTTACACTTTCCTTTTCTGGATTTGTTTTTACCGGCGGGGGTAGATTGAACAGTATTGACCTCAAAAGTCTTGCTCGTGGGAGGGGTAGGAGACAGAGCATTTTGAACATTAGAAGAAATGGGTTTGGGGTTGTTGCTCGAGGTGGAATGTGGTTGGGCATGGAAAGTTCCAATCACACCATCGGCTGCATGAGAAGCAGCTAGAGTAGTTGAAGTGGCGGAAGTGGAAGGGTGAGGTGCATCAGGGAGTAAGTCATAAAGAGTACCCGTTTGTGAGTAAACGAGGTCAAGGTATTGAGCACGACTTATGGCCTGTTCTTCCGTGACAACTCCACCCATGGCGATGTCACGAATGATGTCATTCACAAATTATTTTGTGAACCACTCTGCCAGCAACTGATCGGGAAGTTTGAGTTTGATGAGACGTCGTCTCCATCACCACTCATGAATGTGATCGGATATATGAGTGGATTTGTTTTGTTTGAAAGAACTTAAAATCTCGGTCCCTGTTTCATAACGGATCGGTAACTGGTAGTGGGTGAGGAAATCCATAGCTAGGGTGTTGAAGTTGACGAAGAAACCTCTTGGTAATTCTATATACCACTTCGCGACAGAACCAGTGAGAGTTCGTTGAAAAAGACGTAAACGTATAGAGTCATCCATCAAGGAGTTGGATGAGCACCAAAGGTGAAAAGTCATGACGTGATTGTTCATGTCCTCTCCTGCTTTGCCATCAAATTTAGGGATGTTAGATGGTAGCTTGGTTGGTATAGCGGGCCATTTGGGAGAGTGACAGATCGGATCGTTTAAAATCCTTGACAGATCCGGAAGATCCAAAGTGGCTAAGAAGGGTAACTGTTTGTTCACATGCGTGTACTGGTGGTTTTGGGGAGGGAGTCCCGTCGGCAAACCAGTGGGACCATAAGTAGTCTGCATATAATGCGAAGACCCAGATAGATTCAGTGGTTGTTTGACGTATCCGTGCCACCCAGGGCACGTCCGCTCTCACAGGATCTTCTTCTTCTCGGCCCAAAGAACTCCAAGTTTCTTCTATTTCCCTATCGGTAAATCAACACCCACGGATTCTCTCCTTCACGATCCCTCCTTTCTTTACTTATCGGAGGATCGAAACTCACGGCTTCGCAAGTTCACTATCGATCACTGGGACCTTGAGTTCCCGAGACTCGATGCCTCAGTCAACGCTGACCTTGTTCCGTCTCTATCGGGACTTCTCTTGTCGCGGTTTCGCCCCTCACGATATCGAGCACTATGATTTACTGACTCCCGATACTCGACGTGGTGAAACTCTGATGCACACGTGCAGATGAACCTTTTCCACCTCCCGTCACTTCTATCGGGATTTCAGAATTCACGGGATCACGAATCCAGATGCCAATGGATTCGGGACTTGCCATTCCCCGATCCCCGATACTATGCCACCTGTCCTCCACTAGCTCCTACTGTGGGCCACACAACTCTCCCGTCGGAATATCACGTTTCGCGACTCCGAGCTACAAGATTTCTCTGTTCTCAAAAACCCCGATTCTCCGAACCCCGACTTCCTTGGATCTCCTGACACGCGTTCTCAACAATGAATGGTTCTGGACTCGTCGGGATATCGCAATTCCAGATGAAATCCTTTGCAACTTCTTCTCACGAATCCTCGATACACGATATCACGTGTAAATCCGACGGTTCTTGTGGCCTGGATCAACAGTTACGCTCCTCCTGATCTTTAAACCCTTCAGACCTCTCGTCGGACCTCCTTGCACTTCCGCAAGATCTAACGGTCCTCGAAACTTCGCGAAATCTCCTCAGAGGATTTCGATCGTCCGTTCTTCCTTATGCAACTCACAAAAGAAGAAGTGTCCCTCCACGAGACTCGTTCGCCTGCTCGTTCGCCTGCGACGCTTCTTGCAAGTTTTCAAGGCACCAACTCCCTGTGCTTTCCATGGAAATTACTCAAGGTGATATACCTCCTGAGCTTGTTCACGGCTCTCAATTCCTTCAGAAAAATATCTTGCACGCACTCCTCGCAACAAACCTTCAATGACGTCTAAGTGTTGAAGTCTCTCGACTCTACGCACTCCAACAACAATAGTCTTTCAAGGTTTTCTCAGGTTCGCAACCCTGAGATCCTTAACCAGCCTGCGCACTCCTTGCATGGCTCTTGAGCCCAACTTCACCTTCGAGGAAATGAGAACAAAATCTATCTCTAATTGAACCCTTCTGTCAACGCACTCCTTGCAGACAATTCAACTGCACTCCTTGCAAGAATCCTCTGGCTCAATTAGAGAAACAATTGAAACTCATTCACTCTTCCTTCCAGACCTCAATTCCACCATGAAATCACATACACAACACATAAAAGAAAATGTATGACAGGAAGAAAACATTCATGAGCACAACATCAATACACAGAGAAACAACACAAACCATGAATTTGAATCAAAGCCTTCTTCTATTAATTCAAATGTCTGTACATGGGTGTTCTTCATACAATTCTCTGCATGCTCTTCTGCTCTTCCTGGATTCTTTGTAATAATGTTACAATGTACAATGAAGGTGTCTATATCCCGTTTCCCTCTTGCGCTCTAAAGCTATCAAATCTATAATTAAATTCCTATCTACCTGCATTAACTATTTTAAATTCCGTCTATATACTAAAGGACGAGAGCTATCTGCTCAAGGTCCATTACAATATACAAGTGTTCCATCTCTTAAATGAGTCATTTAAGATCGCACAACAATTCCAAATCATTTTCAAAAATTTGTGTTGGCTTGTCCAGCTGTCCTCCGCTTCCGCGTTGGCTCGCTTGATGTACTAGCGATGCTCCTGCATCATACTCCTCAGCTTGAAAACTTTCATGGGCTCCTGTCCATGAGCTCCTGCATGGTTCGTCCATGCTTCTGTATCTCCACTTCATTCTCCCAGCTGGCATCTTCAACTGGATGACCTTTCCATTTCACCAGATACTCGAAGTATGCTTTCCTCCTGGTCTTCTTACCCACTCTCTTGTCCAATATGCACTCCATCTGTGGCCTCTCTGCAACTGGCATCTGTTTCATCCACTGGATCACTGGTTCCTCAGCTCCAGTCTCTATTTATCCTGCTTTGTATGGGTATAAATCTGCGATATTGAATATCAGAGATATTCTGATTCCATCCGGCAACTCAATCTCATAAGCATTTTCTCTGAATTTTCTCAAGACCTTACATGGCCCGATTTTCTTCATTTTCAATTTGTTATATGTTCCCCTTGGGAACCTTTCCTTCCTCAAATGTGCCAAAACTAGATCACCAACTTCAAACTGAAGTTGTCTCCGATGCTAATCGGCTCTGCTCTTATACTCTTGATTTGCTTTCAACAATCTCTCCTTCACCCTGCTGTGAAGTTCCTTCATCGCCTCAGCAAAATTATCTGTACTAGCACTGCTAGTAGCAGTCTGTTCTGAACCCCTCAACTCATAAACTCCTCTCGGCTGTGTGCCATATACAATCTGGAATGGACTCTTTCTTGTGCTTCGATTCACTGAATCATTGTATGCGAACTCTGCCTGTGGAAATATGTGGTCCCAACTGCTGTGGTGCTCTGTCACCAAGCTTCTCAGTAAGTCTCCCAGACTTCTGTTAACCACTTCTGTTTTTCCATCCATCTGAGGATGATAAGTAGAACTAAACATCAAGTTAGTCCCTAGATTATTCCATAAGGTCCTCCAAAAATTCCCTATGAATTTAGTATCCCTGTCCAAAACTATGCTTTTCGGCAATCCATGAAGTCGAATGACCTCTTTGAAAAACAGATTTGCAATGTGCATCGCGTCATTGGTCTTCTGGCATGGGATGAAGTGTGCCATCTTAGAAAACCTATCCACTACCACAAAGATTGAATCAACCCCTCTTTGTGTCTTTGGCAAACCTAATACAAAATCCATGTTGATCGCCTCCCATGACCTCTCTGGTATGGGCAATGGCTGATAAAAACTTGCATTTTGTTTCCTCCCCTTCGAATGCTGGCAAATTCTACACCTGTCAATGAATATCTTGACCTCTGCTCACATTCCCGGCCAAAAGTATGACTCATTCAGCTTCATTAATGTTTTGTCGTGGCTAAAATGTCCTGCCAATCCACCACTATGTTTCTCATTTAATAGATTCTCCCTCATGGAGCATTTCAGAATACATAGTTGATTGCCTCTAAACAACAATCCTTCCTGGATCTTATAGTCTATCCATGGGCTTCTATCTCTGAGAACTGGATTCTCAGCTGCTTCATATGCTTCTGAAAAATCTGCATCATCTGCGTACATGTCCTTGAGATTTTCAAAACCCAATGTTTTGACTCGGAACTCCTGCAATAGAAAACACTTCCTGCTCAAAGAATCAACGACTTTGTTAGCAGTACCTGAAATATGTTTGATAACAAATGTAAATTTTTCATATACTCAACCCATTTTACATGTTTCTGATTCAACTTCTCCTGTTGAGTCACAAACTGCAGTGCGTGGTTATCACTGTACAATACAAATTCTTTCGGAATCAAGTAATGCCTCCACTTCTTCAGCGCCTATATGATAGCATAAAATTCCTTATCATACGTGGAGTATTTCAGTTTTGCTTCATTCATCTTCTCACTGAAATATGCAATCGGTCTGTCCTCCTGACTTAAGACCGCTCCTATGGAAAACCCACTTGCATCACATTTCACTTGAAACGTCTTTAGGAAATCCGACAACACCAGAACCGGTTGTTCCGTGATCTTCCACTTCAACAGATTGAAGCTCTTCTCAGCCTCAGCCATCCAGTGAAAAGACTTATGCCGTTTCTTCACTGTATCCATCATTGCTGCGCTGATTCCACTGAAATTCCTGATGAATTTTCGGTAGAAACTAGCCAAACCATGGAAACTTCTCACCTCGAATACATTTCTCGGTGATGGCCAATTCTTAATTACCTCCACCTTATCCAGATCCATCCTCAACTCATTCGCCGAAATAACAAAACCCAAGTAAATGAGCTCTGTCTTCATAAATGAGGACTTCTTCATATTAATCAACAGCTTCTCCTGCTGTAGTTTCTTCATTACAATGGCCAAATGCTTCAGGTGTTCAGCCTCTGATTTACTGTAAATCAGTATGTCATCCAAATAAACAATGACAAACTTCCCGATGAAATCCCTCAGGACTTCGTTCATTAACCTCATAAAGGTACTTGGTGCATTTGTCAAGCCAAACGACATGACTAGCCATTCATACAGACCTTCGTTGGTTTTGAAGGCCGTCTTCCACTCATCGCCTTCCCTCATGAGAATCTGGTGGTATTCGCTTTTCAAATCTATCTTTGAAAAATACTTTGCCCCACTCAGGAAATCCATCAGATCATCCATCCTCGGCAATGGAAACCTGTACCTGATGGTTATCTTATTGATTTCCCTTGAATTAGTGCACATCCTCCAGCCTCCATCTTTCTTCGGACTTAGCACTGTTGGAACAACACATGGACTCAAGCTCTCTCTGACCAACCCTTTGTCCAATAGATCTTGGACCTGCTTCTTAACCTCCTCATTTTCTTGCGGTGTCAACCTATACGCGGCTTTGTTCGGCAAACTAGCTCCTGGTATGAGATCTATATGATGAATCACACTCCTCATCGGTGGCAGCGAACGAGGTAATTCGTCCACTATGATGTCAGCGAACTCTTCCAGCAGTTTCTGAACTTCATCTGGTAAATCATCCACTCTTGTGCTAGTCAGAACAATTCTCGGCTTCCTGACTACAAAGAATTGTGGATCTTCTTTCTTCTTCACCTCTGTAAGAAGTTCCTTCCCACTCATGAGAAGTACAGTGTTGCTTACTTCCGGCTTCACCTCTTTATCTTTTATTGGAAGCAACCTGTGTGTCCTCCCATTCTTCTCCAGGGTATATGTGTTCATTCTCCCATCATGAACTACATTTCTGTCATATTTCCATGGTCTACCCAGAAATAAATGACATACATCCATAGGAATAACATCACAGAGTACTTTATCATTATACCCTCCTATCTTGAATTCAACTAAACACTGTTTAGTGACACTTACTTGATGTCCTTTCTGTAGCCATGAAACCTTGTATGGATTCGGGTGATCAGTTGTCTTCAGCTCCATCTTCTCTACCATCTCGGTTGAAACGAGATTATCTGTGCTACCACTATCCACGATAACCTTGCACACCCTATCCTTGGTCTTGCAAGCTGTTCTGAAAAGTCTGGTCCTTTGAGCTGAGTCCTCCACCTCCTTCCCGGGTGTTAAGATAAATTTACGCATCATTAGTGACCTTCCGCCTTCTGTGTCTTCGGCCTCAACATCCCGCTTCTGCGCTTCGACGATGTGAGATTCCCATCCATCCCTCTTTTTCTATGGACACTCATAAGACTTGTGCCCATTCTTTCCACATGTGAAGCATGTAATTACTCCACCTCTTCCTCTTCCTCTGCCTCTAGTACGAGGAAAAGTGTTTGCATCAGCATAATCTCCTCTCTGCTCTGTATGCTGCCCTCTCTGTTCAACATGTTGGCCTCGCTGTGAGGTTCCACCTCTTTCAACTTTACCCTGAGGTTTCTTCCATTCTTCCTTGGGATTCTGGAATTTGTCCTGGGAAACTGTCTTGCCTCTGGGATGACTTCTGCCTCGACCCCTCTGACCTTGCTTACGGCTCAGCTTCTCCTCATCTTTCAGAGCCATATGATAAGCATCCTCCACCGTCCTGATGGTAACCATGCTTAATTCATCCTGAATGTCATATCGCAAACGATTCAGATATCTGGCAACTTTTTCATCATCGCTCTCCCGATGACCTGCCCTGATGTTCAGTCGATAGAATTCCTCAGTGTATTCTTTCACTGTCATCATCTTCTATCTCAGGTTCTGCATCCTCCTGAACAGAGTGATTTGATAGTCTCTGGGGATGAATTTCGCCTTCATCTTTGCGATCATCCGATCCCAGCTTTTAATCTTTTGCTTGCCCTTGCAGCGTCTGTCAGCTTGTAGCTCATCCCACCACAATACTGCATTTCCTTTCAAGTGCGTAACAACATGCATGACTTTCTTATCCTCTTCGACATATTCATAGTCGAAATATGTATCGAGAGCTTTAATCCAATCTAGAAGCTCCTCTGCATCCAAATTTCCCTCATAAACTGGGATGTCCATTTTTGCCTTTGCACCCATCCTGGAAATGGATTTGATCAACCGCTCGGTTGATGCATCTTCGGCTGCAACTTCCTCCTCTCGTTCAGTCTTGATCTTTCTCTCAGAATCACTCAGATCCCCTACACTAGCTATGCGCCTTTGCACTGTCTCCATGTCCTCGAGTGTTGCTCGGAGATCACGCATTTTCCTTTCCATCTCTGGATTTGCTACTTGCCTGCCTCTTCTTCTCACCTCCCTATCCTCTGGATCAGGTGATTGTCTTTCTCTTCTTGGCAGCATGGCGAATTTTCCTTCTCTGCTACAGAAAGCAAAGAACAATTCCTGCTTTGATACCACTTGACACTGCCGCGCCACCCAGGGCACGTCTGCTCTCACAGGATCTTCTTCTTCTCAGCCTGAAGAACTCCAAGTTTCTTCTATTTCCCTATCGGGAAATCTACACCCACATATTCTCTCCTTCGTGATCCCTCCTTTCTTTACTTATCGGAGGATCGAAACTCGCGGCTTTGCAAGTTCACTATCGATCACTGGGACCTCGAGTTCCCAAGACCCAATGCCTCAGTCAATGTTGACCTTGTTCCGTCTCTATCGGGACTTCTCTTGTTGCGGTTTCTCCCCTCGCGCTATTGAGCACTATGATTTACCGACTCCCGATACCCGACGTGGCGAAACTCCGATGCAGACGTGCAGATGAACCTTTTCCACCTCCCGTCACTTCTATCGGGATTTCAGAATTCGTGGGATCATGAATCCAGATGCCAATGGATTCGGGACTTACCTTTTCCCGATCCCCAATACTATGCCACCTGTCCTCCACTAGCTCCTTCTGTGGGCCACACAACTCTCCCGTTGGAATATTGCGTTTCGCGACTCCGAGCTACAAGATTTCTCTGTTCTTGAAAACCCCGATTCGCTGAACCCCAACTTCCTTGGATCTCCTGACATGCGTCCTCAACAATGAATGGTTCTGGACTCATCAGGATATTGCGGATTGCGATATCACAATTCCTGATGAAATCCTTTGCAACTTCTTCTCACAAATCCCCGATACACGATATCATGTGTAAATCCAACGGTTCATGTGGCCTGGATCAACGGTTATGCTCCTCCTGAGCTTTAAACCCTTCAAACCTCTCGCTGGACCTCCTTGCACCTCCGCAAGATCTAACGATCCTCAGAACTTCGCGAAATCTCCTCAGAGGATTTCGACCGTCCGTTCTTCCTTATGCAACTCACGAAATGAAGAAGTGTCCCTCCACGAGACTCGTTCGCCTGCTCGCAAGCCTGCGACGCTTCTTGCAAGTTTTCAAGGCACCAACTCCCTGTGCTTTCCCTGGAAATTACTAAAGGTGATATACCTCCTAAGCTTGTTCACAGCTCTCAAGTCCTTCAGAAAAATCTCTTGCACGCACTCCTCGCGGAAAACCTTCAATGACGTCTAAGTGTTGAAGTCTCTCGACTCTGCGCACTCCCACAACAATAGTCTTTCAAGGTTTTCTCAGGTTCGCAACCCTGAGATCCTTAACCAGCCCGCACACTCCTTGAACGGCTCCTGAGCCCAACTTCACCTTCGAGTAAATGAGAACAAAATCTATCTCTAATTGAACCCTTCTGTCAACGCACTCCTTGCGGACAATTTGACTGCACTCCTTGCAGGAATCCTCTAGATCAATTAGAGAAACAATTGAAACTCATTCACTCTTCCTTCCAGACCTCAATTCCACCATGAAATCACATACACAGCACATAAAAGCAAATTTATGATAGGAAGCAAACATTCATGAGAACAACATCAATACACATAGAAACAACACAAACCATGAATTTGAATCAAAGCCTTCTTCTATTAATTCAAATGTATGTACATGGGTGTTCTTCATACAATTCTCTGCATGGTCTTCTGCTCTTCCTGGATTCTCTGGAATAATGTTACAATGTACAATGAGGGTGTCTATATCTCGTTTCCCTCTTGCGCTCTAAAGTATCAAATCTATAATTAAATTCCTATCTACCCGCATTAACTATTTTAAATGTCGTCTATCTACTAAAGGATGAGAGATATCCGCTCAAGGTCCATTACAATATACAAGTGCGCCATCTCTTAAATGATTCATTTAAGATCGCGCAACAATTCCAAAGCATTTTCAAAAAATTGTGCTGGCTTGTCCAGCTGTCCTCCGCTTCTGCGCTGGCTCGCTTGATGTACTGGCGATGCTCCTGCAACATTGTTGTGGAGGAAAGTAGCTCATGGGATTGTATCCTTGAACAGGGACATGATTTTGAGCATTCGAGCCCCAAATAGGATTGGACGTACTTGGATATGGTTGGCCTATACTAGGGGGTATAATGGATGTAGCTGGAGGTTGTTGCCCCCTAGTCGATTGAGGATTATGTTGTATCAGATGGTTCCAATACTAGGCCAAGGATGGAGGTATGTTTTGTCCATAGGGTGGGGTTGGTGGGGGTTGTGCTCCAATCAAATATTGTGTTCCGATTGGGATTTGTGTTCCAATAGGAATTTGCCCCACAAGGGGGGGGTTGAGTCAAACCTCCTTGGTGAAATTGTCCACCAACAGGAATCTGGTAATTTGGCGTGAACGATGGGATGGTGCCACGAGGATTAGTGCCATCGATAGAGGATGGAAAAGGTCCTCCGAAAGGGGGTTGAGGAAGCGTCCGAATGAAGCCGGGAGGAGAGTGCCCAGAAGAAGAGGGATCACCAGGAGTTCCAGATGGGGTTTGTGTAGGAGTGGGAATAGAAGCATTCAATGCATGGTATCTGGGTGGAAGTGTCGGGGTGACACTGGGCGAGAGCGGTGTGTCAATGGGGGCTTGACTAGACACTATAATACCGGTGTGAATACTCATAGTATCTGTGTAATGGACCATTTGTAAAGGGAGGGTCAAGATGTGGTCAGCTCGCGGAGCTTCTGTACCAGGAAAATAATAAGCAGTAGTAAAAGGTATTGTGTCTGGGTCAAAATTTTTGGGGAACATAGGTGAGATAGTGATATCAACACCTGCTCTTGAACCAAAGAGATCCCGTCTAAAAACTACAGTAGTCCAAAAAGGATCTTGGCCCTCAGGTCCTGGAAAATGTCCAGTCGGTGATCCAGAAGACAAAACAACTAAGTCTCCAGAAGAATTCACTCGCATAATATGTCTCTCAGAATCGGGGTGAAGTCAAAAGTCCTCTCGAGAATTGGTAATTCAGAACTGTTCTAGAGAGTCAGTTCTTTCCACTTGTGGAGTGGTGATGTCTTGAACTTCACTCTATTGAGGAGAGCCCTCTGGTGAGCTTGTAGGCAAGGGTTGAGAACCTTCCAGATTTTCTGGGGGTAAGCCCTGCATTCTACGTGAATGACATGGAGGGTCTATTGTGAACGAGTTACCAACTTACGAAGAAAATCCTGTGGTCAACTTGGGTAAACAAACAACATGCACTAGTAAAAATTTCTAGGAAACAACACCAAGCAAATAAGACCTTCTAATTCTGAAGTTACTAGTTGGTGATGAAATCCAATGTCGCAACAACAAGAGGAGAAGGGGCTAGGCTAGGGTGGAAAAGTTACGCTGACGACCTGCTTAACAGACTTACACCCTGGTGCAAGCTCCCACACATAATCATGCGTATACCCTCCAAGGAGCCCGAGTGAGTTTGGCCAACGTCGATTCTAGGTACCATGAAGACTTGCCCCTTCACAGTCACCTTGTGTAAGATCCTAATAAGATAGGCCACTAAGGTTACCACCGACAACAATAAATCCTAGGGGGAAAATCGACAGTCTGATCCACACGCAAGGGTAGGGTATCTAGCCTGAAATCAACTTGAGAGGCTTCCACTCATCATTGTGGGTATACCTCCAAGTGACCCCCGTAATACGTGAAATATCTACACCAATATCAACGAAGCAAGGTGAGTAACTCTGTCAATATCAATGCGACCTCAGGTTTGACCCTTGTGTGAGAAGGGCTTCCTAGGACAAAATTTTGTAAATGGAATTTGACACTCCTTAACACAAGATGCTATTGTGTGTTTTGTGCTTTGGAGAGTGTATATCTCTGCCTATTCCAAAGCTCTAGCCTAGTTAATTGTTGGTGTAATAGAGTCCTAGAAAAGGGTTTCTAGTTAAATTTTAAAATTGCATAATATTATTAAGGGTTGTTGTTACTCAAAGGAAATGGAGATGAAACCGATGTTGTGTGAGACTCTGACCCAACAATGCATATATAGGAATGAAATATATCAATTTTTGTTCGATGAATCCTATGTACAGGAGGGAAAGAGAAGTGTTTTGGAACAATCTTGAACTACGATATGCAATCTCCTTTAAAATGCAATATCAATGAATCACGTAACAATGGAAATTCTCTATCTGATCTATTTCAACAATTGATTTCCAATATTTTCAAAATGAAAGTGCTTTTAAAAAGAAAAATGTTTTTTACTTTAAAAAAAGAACCACCATGGTGGTGAAACTAAGGAAAACCAATAACTAACGAATAAGCAATAAACAAAACCCAAACCAATCTTTCAATGGAGACAAAAATGACAAGTAGACAAGACTAGTCTTTTCAATTGCATGAGAACAATGATTTTCCAAGTAATGAGAAAATGAGAAAGACAAACAATCCCAACTTTCAAACCGATCACCGACTCCTAACCAAACAAGTACTCATATTCTAGGATCAGAGATTATATCCTTGCTAAGAAAAGTCAAGAGATGAGAGTTGAGAAAAAGATGGAAAAGAAGAGCCTTTGATTTCTAAAGACTGATCATGCACAAAATCTGAAGTCAAGAAACAATCAACCAGTGGCCTAAGAAGTTCTTTTTAGACACCTATACAGATCTGGGCATCTGAGCATACCAAAACCTTAATTCCAAAAATTTTAAAAATGGGTTCGCAGGCTATCAGTAGTGTACAGTGTGAGAATGGATCATTCTCGCAGGCTGGACACAAGCAGAGTGTGATAATATCACACTGGACTTAAAGGCAGAGTGAGAACTCAAGGGGTTCTTGTAGGCCACTGAGGGGTTCAGTGCGAGAAGGCCTGAAACTAGGCAAAATTTTGGAAAAAGACAAAAATTTTGAAGGGACTTCTGGACCCAGAGAGTCTGTCAGAGTTTCCTGAAGACTCAGATATTGATAGAAAATAAGAAAGGTAAGGCAAGAGAAAATGGCCAAGGAAAAACACCAAAAACCACTAAAAAATGGGTTGCATCCGCAGTGGAGTCGCCAATTTTGTTATTGGACTAATCGGTAGGTGCAGACACTAACAAATCTCCCTAGATCCACCTAGATCTAGAAAAAAATAGGACAGGACATGAATCTTTCCCTAAGTTACGACCATTGAATTAACTAGTAAGGAGGAACAAGTGACATACCTTTGTATCTCTTCCTTAAGTCTCTATTGCTCCCGCTTCGCTCTGGTATACCAGTCAAAGAAGGAATCATTGTATTTGATGATTGGTCCAGCTACATGTCGGGCCATGAGGTTACACCACCTCAACATCCTCGGATCCTCTGGAGCCGGTAAACCCCACTCAACCTGCAACCTCAGCAAGGGAACCCTCTCAAGAAATAAGGACACCAAAAATGACCCGTACCCGAATTGCTTAAGGTCGCCTCTCTTGCATTTAGTCAACTTCCTCTTCATGCTATGAAGGACCGCGTATGACCAGTTAAAGACCCGAGGCTCAGTACATTCTATGGAGTACTGAAAGTATCTCTAGAGAGCCATGTGTGGAGCAATTCTCCCAGCCATATGAGAAATGGTGAACAAAATAGTGTGAAGGGTCAAATCCTAGACCCCCCAAATGGCCACTTTTCCTTTGCTTCTTTCCGCCTCTGGAACACAATACTAACGACAATATTCACTCATATGCAGCCCACCACCTTGGCTACTAGACAAGCTAGCATGGTACCCACGCCATGACAGTCCTGTCAGGAAATAAACGTCCTCAATATCCAAGGACAATGTGTGGACCACTACGTGGAATACTTGTTGGTCCACGTCCCACATATGAACGAGGTACTCCAACAGCCTGACTTGGGCCCTCATACCCAAGATCCAAAAGAATTTCAGGAGATCACAGTCTCGCAAAGAGGCAACGGTGCCCGGGTTATTCCCAACAATAGCATCATCTTCTTCATGCTCTCTTTCATGCCATTCCAGAACCATGGTGACAACCAAATGCCTGCACAAGAACCATAAGAAGAAGGTCAACAACTCTCTTCAAGCCTTGGTACATTTTTCATTGAGCAAACATTAAAGAAATTTTTCATTTTTTAGTTCTCGTAGGGGCCCCTTTGGCACAGTGCGATGTTCTCGTAGGTGCCTTTGGGGCCACCTGCGAGAATCATGCATTCTCGCAGGTCCTGTGTGGCTAGCCTGCGAGAATGCCTGAGCGCAAATTTTATCCCTAAAACAAGCTCAAAAACTTGAAATTTATCAATGAAAACAAAAAATTGAACCATGAAAAGATAGAAGACAAGGAGCTTACCTCACTGCCAGAGACGGTTTGCCAAATGGTTGTTCGTACCTTCCGCAATCGAGGACCGAAATTCAAGGGAAAAAGAGGGGTTTTTGGGCTAAAATCTTGGCAAAGTTACAATGACTATGGTAAAAGAACTTTGGTCTTTGTTCATTCTCATGCTTGAAAATACATGAGAACGTAATCGAGCACACTTTATCACTTTTTCGGGCTCAACAAGGTTATACGAAAAAGGAACCCCCTGGAGTCCTCTTTAAGCTCTTTTCAGACTCTCTAAACATGAAAAGATTGCCAAGCGATCTTGCTATTTTCACGCTTGTTAAAGTATTTGAAGAAAGAGTCTGTTGGGCAGTAATTTATCTCTTTTTCAGTCTCATCAGACTATTTTACAAAAAAGGAACTGAGAGAGTTCTCTTTTGAGTGTTTTTCTAGACTCTATAATCATGAAAAATCTTTGAGTTTTCTATATTTGGACTCGTTAAACAAACATTGAAAAACCCGTAATGGGACCAAACCACTCCTTCCTAGGGTTCATTAAACATACTCCGAAGGACTCATCCGAAGGATGAGCTTACATCAACAAGCATATGTTATCCTCCTCAAGCTTGCGTAAAAATAAAGAGGTACTCGCCAGAAATGGTGGGGGAAAATTTGGGAAAGGGATATGTTTTCGTATTCATATTATTGGCAGTAAGTGTCGCTCTTGAATATGACACCCCCCTATTCATTATATGAAGCTGGTTTGGAAAATCCATTTATCTTTCATTAGACTTTCTACAAGGTCATATCCCAAGTCGTCTCTGAGTTAGTGCTGCCAAATCATTGGTCGTGTCATTCATATGTTCAAGAGAAGTTCATCCGAAACCTCTATTGAGTCGGCCATCTGCAGTTGTCCATTCTCTCTGTTTCCGCCTTCCTCGTGTCCAGTTCAACCTATATCATGCTCTATTTCACCTTCAAAGTCTGTTACTCATTTCATGTCATTGATGGGGGATACATCAAGGCCCTCCTGTGACGATTTTTGTTCCGTCGACTCCAACTCATTATCCAGAAACAAGACTTAGAAATTATTTGGTACCTTGGAACTTGCATGCCTCAATGGCAGGTTTCCTCGCTTTCGACAGTGGGTTTTTATCATTGACCCCTGATTGGGAGATTCCGTCGAATGTTCGACCTCAACTCATTTATTCACATTCGGTGGATTGTACTAGTGTACCTTGGGAGTCATTGACATTAATGGTGATTTCCCTCTCACTTGTTAATGGTTTCATCAATGACCGATAATCAAGTGGTTTCTACCATGTTCGACTCCAGCACATGTAATCACATGGTTAGATTCGTACTTTCAGGTGACGGGATTGAAGGCCCTGGGTCTCATCTCTTTTATCCAGGATACAATGGAATATGTATAATTTGCTAACACATAGATCCACTTTGTATGTCTCGTGGCTATGTCGTCTTAATTTGAATCTTCTTCCATGGATCCACAGTGTATTCTTGGTGGCTATGCGATATTTTGATGACATGGATCCACGGTGTATGATTGGTGGCCATGACCTATGTTTATGATTTCATCTATCTATGATCTGAGTATGGGAATGCCTACCTCAGAACTAGTATGATATTCTGCAGATGCTTGGTTGTTTGTAGGTTTCTGATTAGGTGCGCTCCTGGTTTCCGACACACACACACAGTTTACAAAGTATTTCGACTGTCACTGATTCCGGCCTCATACTTTGGGGGGCATTCTATTACACATGATTTTGGTCATCTTGGTGATGTATTAACAATAGTGTACTCAGGCTCCCAACAAGAACTTTCTCCTGAGAAAAGTAACATTTATCTCCTTCCAGAAAACATATTTTCAAAGTGAGTTCGTAGGCTGCATATGGCCTAGGGAGCGAGAATGACCCATTCTCGCAGGCCACCTTCATCTAGGGTGTGAAATTCTCGCAGGTTTCTCTATACACAGGGTGCAAACTTGTTTTTAAGCTTGGAAAAGAGAAGAAGTCTCGAGGGTTCTAGAAGGGAATCTTCTAGAAAATGAGTTGGCATTCATGTGGTTGTTATTTTACTGGCTTCTCTGATTTAGTAGGATAATTCTCATCCATGTAACCATCTCACCCTATCCTATATATTGAAAGGATTCTCATGGAAAAGGTTAAGCAATATTAATTGAAGAATTGGTGAAGGAATTGTGTGAAGAACCCTGCTTGAACAGAAGCTTGGAGACTCTAGTAGGTCTATCAAGAGGAATTGGATCTTGTTCATGCAAGTACAGAGAAAGTGTGTGTGTTGGAACCAAGAGTCACCGAAAGGAAGCTTGCGACATCAAGGCGATCAGGTTGTATCTTCTACTTTCAATTAATATGATACAATGGTATGTCCCTTTCCCATAAATTCATTCTTACTTTATTGTGTAATTCCTTGATCATATACATAAGTTGACATTGAATACGTTTTTCTATATTCACTTTGGTTGGTTTGTGTTGTCTTGGTCTTGACCTCACAAGAGCACCAGAGCGAAGCGGGAGCAACAGAGACTTAAGGAAGTGATACAAAGGTATGTCACTTGTTCCTCCTTAATAGCTAATTCAATGGTCGTAACTTAGGGAAAGAGTCATGTCCTGTCCTGTTTTGTTCTAGATCTAGGTGGATCTAGGGAGATCTGTTAGTGTCCGCACCTACCGATTAGTCCAATAACAGTGTTGATGAATCCAACCAATACAAAATTCAAAGTACATCTGTGTGAGACTTGGCATGATGAAGAATGCCTCCCTAGCTGAGAGGGAGTGTTGATGATTGCAGCTATGTGAGAAATTCTCTATCTTACAAACTTGTGAGATGTGGATTGTTGCAACTATGTGAGATATTCTCCATGTTACAAACCTAAGAGAAATCCCCTGAGAAGTGTGTGTGGTTCCTATCTGAGACAGAGATGGAACGTAGATATGAACTCCTCCATACAGAGAGTTGAAAAGAACTCCATATTAACACAGTGAGAAAAATGATCTGCAGAGTTGGACTTGCATGTGGCTGAGCACAAGGTGAACGTGTGAAATCCCAAAGTGATGGGTACATCATCATGAGAACAAAAATGAATATGATGTATTAGCCTCCTCTGAGTAGAAGAGTTGATGAGAAACTCCAGATGACTCTCCTTTGTAATGCAGTGGGAAAGAATATATGTTGAGTGGATGTGCCTATGGACGAGCACAGGTGAATGTGATCCTAGTGGTCAAACACTAGTGAAGAAGTGGTTCTTATGTGTAATGTAGTGAGCAAGATATATGGACATCCCTATGGATGTGCCCCTAGTGGATGAGAACTAGTGGGTGTATCATATCCCCTTCTATATTTTTCAAGAGTCAGACCTTCCTGTAACCCTAATTGTAATGTAAAGGGTACAAGTTGGCCCCACCTTAATGTGTCTGATAATTAATGTAAAAGATAATTAATCTGGTTAATATTAATTATATTATACTCTAGTGAGGTTGGACCTGTCGTTCCAATAGACACTTTTGTTGACAGGTTCAAGATAGTATAACTAAAGGTAAATTTCCCATTGAGGAAACACATATTTCACATGAGTTTGGAAATTTCAGCAAGTGCACCTTCTTGGGAAAAGTGCACACATCTCTTGGGCACTAGTTTTCTAGGGTTTGAGAACCCTCTTGTGTGCTAGGTCTTATTGGTGGTGAAGGTATTTATATTGAAGAATATAGAAAAGGATTTGGCTGGGTTTTCTTCCCTTGTTGAGAAGGGTTTCCCATGATACTTCTTGTGTTCTTGTGCATGGTGTTTCTTCTTGTGATCATGGTTGTTGCAACATTATTGTTTATGGTTAATAAAAATGGAAAAATGAAATGAACTACATGCTTAACCTAGCTTATTGAAAAATCAACAAGTAGATCTGATTTGGTTGATAAGATTGATGAGACAGCTTGTTGTTGTAGGTTTTTGTGAAATGTTATTTGTACAGGTTTGGTGCATGGTTGATGCACTTTTTCATGGTACAGTTCGAGGTACAGTTTGGTGCATGGTTAATGCATTTGTTTATGGTACATGTTGATTACAGGTTGTTTGGTACAGGTTGGTGCATGGTTGATGCACTTGTTTATGGTACAGGTTGATTATAGGTTGCTTTGTACATGTTGGTGCATGGTTGATGCACTTGTTTATGGTACAGGTTGATTACAGGTTGAGGTACATGTTTATGCATGGTTTAGGTTATTGGTACAGATTTTTTGGTGCAGGTTGATTGGTACAAGTTTACATCAGTATATCTCATAGTGATAGTGTGACAGTGGTTCCATCATTCTACTTCTATGTTAGGGCGGTTGGATGAGGAAAGGATAGGTGGTTGTATTCGAAGAACATAGAGGGTCATAGCCTCCTTCTGGTTGTAGCCAGAGAATTGGGGATTTGGAGCTTCCCTCAGGTTGTAGCCTGAGAAATTAGGGGGTTGGAGCCTCCTTCCAGTTGCAGCTAGAAAACAAAAGAATTTGGTGCTTCCAATGAATGTAATTCTTAAAGACATATAAGAAAAAACATTCCTTGGTTTTCTCTCGCTTTGGGTTTCCACGTAAAAACACTGGTGTAATGTGTATGTGTATGATTTGTCATTTGTTCATTGTTTATTTACTCTGCAACTATTTGATGATAATGCTACATTGATATAACACTTGCATTTTGTGATTAAAAATGATTGAATTTCTCTATTACTGATTCACCCCCCCTCTCAGTAATCCAACAATTGGTATTAGAGAAGGTTCATTTAGGAAACAATTTAACCACTGGAAGGAGATCATGGATTATTCTGAGAATGGAGTACCATTGTTTAATGGTCAGAACGGTTTAAAGTATGAGATGTGGAGCATAAGGATGAAATTATTTTGATAGGAACAAGGGCATTATATTTGGCTATTAGTCGTTACAGGATATGATAGTTCAAAAAGGGAAAACACTGCAACCAAGAAATAATTGAAGAAGAATAACAAAATAACAATGGATTTAATATACGAAGGATTACCTAATCTGGTAAGAGAAAAGGTTGGTAAATTTTCATCATCCAAAGAACTTTGGGATAAGTTACATGAAATATATTCTTCACCCATCAAAGATTCAAAAAATGACAAAGAAGATGCAGGTATAGATCAAGAAGAAATATGTTCACCATGTCAAACAAATTCAGAAGATGAAGAGTACATAATCAACAAAGGTATTTTTTTTTCTTTAATGGTTAAAAACAAAGACATCTTGAAATAGAATGCCATGAAGGAAATGAGACATCATTTTTTTTTGAAAAATAAGACAATTATGAGGCATAATTGATTAGTGCTTTAGATGAACTAAGAGAAGAAAACAAGTCACTCAAGAAAGAATTGATGAAACAAAAGGAAAGTGTTCACATTTTTGAAGAAGACCAACAGGTCATTGAGAACTGAAGAACTCAGCTAGAAGAAGTCAGAAAGATCGAAGAAAATATTGAATATCAAAAGCATTGTTTGTAATCCAACATAGCAGCACAAATGAAAGAAGCATAAATAGAGAGAAGATATTGACAGATCATCTTAAGGAAATAACTAACGATCTAAACCAGCTTGAATCATAGTTTGGTAAAGAAGAGACAATACTTGAAGAAGAAATAATCACATTAAAAATTCATCTTGAAGAAGCGAAGAGAACAAAAGAAGTCACGAAGTCTCAGATATTAAAGAAAGAAGAATAGGTTGAGAAGCTTGAAGAAGAAATTGTCACATTGATAAGTAAAATCATCAAACTCAAAAAGAATGTTGAAGAGAAAAAAACATCCACATTGGTTATAGAGAATGAAGAGAAGCACTCTAGGTTGCTAGAAAAGAAGAGTGAAGAAAATAGAAAGAGTTATGTAGAAGTACTCAAAGGAAGGAATCATGGTCAACCAAAATCTAAAAAAATTATTGAAGATACATCTGCAAGAAGACCATCTGTGTTCAAGACACAAAGAAGCTTCAATCATGATCATGATTAGTCAAGGAAAAAATTCAGAAGGACTACACCACAAAGAAGATCATTCACTTCAAGGTATGCAAATTTATTTTATGGTCATTGTTTTTATTGTACTAATTTTGGACATAAGGTTGCAGATTGCAGGGATTATAAAAGAAATTTTCAAGCAAGAAGTGTCGATGTGGCTGCACGTAAGATTGAGTGTTACAAATGTCATAACTATGGACACATATCCAGTGATTGTATAAGCATGATAGATACTTCCATGAAAGATAACACTGATATCATATATAAGAAAGTATAGATAAGAAAATAGAAAGAACAGGTGATCAAAGACTAGGTACCAGAGAACGTAAGATTGACAATAAAATGAGATGAATAAAATTCTACAGAGAAAAAGAAATATGTCAGATACATAAAGGTTTGGAAAATAACTAAAAGAAAAGAAGGACAGGTAAATAAGAAACAGGTTTAATATATTGTACTTTCAGGCATTGTAGTGAAATATGAATCCACAGACAGAAAGAAAGAAGTTAGAACTCAGAGAGATCATGAATCTACCAATGAAGAAGATGATGAATACACATCAGAGCATGGATTGTTCTGATCCATGTGGCTTAGAGACTCCCAGGTAATATGAATATTAGACAGGGGGAGTCTATGAGATAACTGTGACAGACCAAAGAACCATCCTTCGAGCAACTTGCAGAGTTTGAGAAGACAGATCCAGAGTAGTCAATTAGCAGAAGTACAGTTTGATAGATTAATCAAGACTTCATGATAGTATAGTGATGAATGGGTCATCATTATGGACAATTGTGCAAGTATATTCTTGGACAGTATGGACATAGATGGATTTGTAAGAACACTTAGAAGGTTTGGACAGATATATGACAGTGGACGAGAGCATGGATTAATAGATTGGTTCAGAGAGTGTTTCAGAGATAAAGGAACATTATCATAATGGATGATAATTACACAGGAAATGGCTCGAACAATGCCAAAGGATTCCAAATTGACAGATATTCTTGGACACATGTAGTGCATACAATAGGCAAGGTTCAGAAAAGGAAGTGTAGACAACAACCTCTACATCAAGGTAACTCAAGATAGTATTTTATTAATTTAATTTTATGTTGATGATATTATTTTTGGAAGCAATGATGATAGTTTAAACCATAAATTTGCAAAGGATATGCATAATGAATTTGAAATTTCATTACTCGGAGAACTATCCTTCTCTCTGGGTCTTCAGATACATCAAAGAAACCAAGGAATTTTATTTCTCAAACTAAGTGTATCAGAGAAATGCTAAAGAAGTTCGGAATGGAATATTGCAAACCAGTTACCACTCCTATGCAAACCAGTTGCAAGTTGAGAAAAGATGATGATTCAAAGTCTACATACTAGAGGAAATACAGGTCAATGATTGATAGCTTAATATATGTGACAACATCCAAACCAGATGTAATGCAGGCAGTTGGACAGGTGGCACGATTTCAAGCAGCACCAAAGAAATCACATGTATTAGCAGTGAAGATGATTTTCAAATATCTCAAAGAAACAAAAGATTTTGGATTATGGTATCCAAAAGGAAATGATCTATCACTTATTGCCTACAAAGATGCAGATTGAGCAGGTTGCATTGATGACCAACAAAGCACTAGTGGAGCAGCGTTTTAATTGGGTGAGTGTTTAGTATCATGGTTAAGCAAGAAACAATCAACAATATCCTTATCTACAGCTGAGGCAGAGTATATTGCAACAGAAAAATGTTATACATGGGTTCTATGGATGAAACAAACTCTGACATATATGCAGGTTGATTATGATGATCTTATTCCAATCTATTGTGATAATACAAGCACCATCAGTATCTCAAAGAACCAGGTGATGCACTCCAAGACGAAACACATTCCAATCAAGTATCACTTTCTACGAGAACAAGTTGTAGAGAAGAACATCAGAATTGAATATGTGGGCACAAAAGAACAAGTGGAAGACATCTTTACAAAACCGCTTCCATGGGAATCCTTTGAGTATCTTCGTCAGAGACTAGGAGTAATTTCTACTCCAAACTGAATTCTTTTGAATGCTTATCTTATATGTCTTAAATGTACATGAGGAAGCACCATAAATAAGACAATTTAGGTTGGGAGATCAGTTTCAGGAATAGTTCAGTTAGGGAGAGAAACCCCGGATGGAAAGATACCTTTTCCATTGATGACAAAGAGGGAGAGATTTATTAGATGCAAAGGTAAATTCTTGGAGAGAGAGCATAGAGGCATGTTTCCAAGGCGAGCGATTATCACAAGGGAAGAATGAGCGATATGAATTCAGAGTGATACCTTGTTAAGAACCAAATATCAATATAGCATAGAAAAACCTCATAA
>JZKD02S1675395.1:168013-184066 GCA_000966675.3 Picea glauca
GGTACATGTTGGGTACATGGTTGAGACAAGTAGTTGATGAGTTGGCACATACATGAGGTGTATAGTTGATGATGTTGGTACATCTTGATGAGTAGTTGATACATGGTTGGTACATGGTTGGAGGCACTTGTTAGTAGTATTTTTCACACATGGTTTATGGATGATGTAGCATACTTGTATTGATATATTATTAGAAGCAAATATTGATCTTGGTAATGATTACAAGTTGTTGTGTTATGCTTGGTTGATGCACATATTTGAGAGTTGTCTTGGGGATTGATATTGGTGAGTAGTTCTGATTTGGTGGATACGATTGATGAGATAGGTTGTTGTGATAGGTTGTTTGGAAAGGTTGTTGTGACATGTTATTTGTATAGGTTTGGTGCATGGTTGATTCACTTGTTCATGGTATAGGTTAAGGTACATGTTGGTGCATGGTTGATGCACTTGTTTATGGTACAAGTTAATTACATGTTGTTTGGTACAAGTTGGTGCATGGTTGATGCACTTGTTTATGGTACAATTTGATTACAGGTTGTTTGGTACATGTTGGTGCATGGTTGATGCACTTGTTTATGGTACAGGTTGATTACAGGTTGATGTATAGGTTGATGCATGGTTGATGCATGCTTCGGGTTATTGGTATAGGTTGTTTGGTGCAGATTGATTGGTACAGTTTACAAAAATATATCTCATAGTGTCAGTGTGACAGTGGTTCCATCATTCTACTTCTAGGTCAAGGCGACTGGACGGGGCAAGGACAGGTGGTTGTAGCTACCTTCTGGTTTTATCTGGAGAACATAGGGGGTCGTAGCCTCCTTCTGGTTGTAGCCAGAGAATTGGGGAGTTGGATCTTCCCTCGAGTTGTAGCTTGATAAATTAGGGGGTTGGAGCCTCCTTCCAGTTGCAGCTGGAAAAAAAAGGAAGTTGGTGCTTCCAATGAATGTAATTCTTAAATACATATAAGAAAAAACATTTTGTGGTTTTCTCCCGCTTTGAATTTCCACGTAAAAACACTAGTGTATTGTGTATTTGTATGATTTCTCATTTGTTCATTGTTTATTTACTCTGCAACTATTGGATGATAATGCTACATTGATATAACATTTGCATATTGTGGTTAAAAAGGATTGAATTTATCTATTATTGATTCACCCCCCCTCTTAGTAATCCAATAGTTTGAAGAAACATTTAAGGTTTATTTTGGCAAACTTTCCAATGGAATATCCATGGAAGTTTAGAGATCATATTGGTATCATAGCAATTTTCTTTGGGGTTTATGGAATATTACATGATATAGAGATCAACATAAAGAAACAAGTTCCAAACCCTATCCATGATTGATGAGTACAATAACATTCCAATGGATGACTCATAAGAGAGATTTACAATATTGGAAGTGAAATTCTCCAACATATCCTACTGTATGGATATATGTAGTAAAAAATCAAAGATTTGAGAGAGACTATATCCCTTAACTTAAAAAATAAACCCTTAAACACCAAATATATCTAAAACATTGACTAGGAACAATAGAATAATATAGAGAGAAGAACCCTTAAGATAGGGTAACACCATCTAATACTCCTTATGGAAAGAATCATTCCACAAGCCATGCTTGCCGCAAAATATTACAATCCAACATACCTCCAATACAATGATACTTGTGTATTTATACTTTTTCATGAGTATTCCTAGGGGTCTATACCAACTACCCCTTATTATTATATTATTTCCTTTTAATTACATGGTGATCCTATTCCATTATTATGGCCACATTGCACACATTATCCCTTTGGGTACCTCCCTAGGTACCCCATATTATTCTCCCTAGGTACATTACATATCATCCCCCTTGGCATGTTTCATCCTCGAAACATGGGAAGAATCCATATAATATGAATTAATAATCAATGTAGTCAAGTGGTATCATGCATGAGAATCCTTCCATTCTAGTGAAATGTGGACATAGGGTCCAACTATGGCCTTTCCTCCTTGAGCTTGATTATGGTTTCTCCTTGGGATCCATGTCTTCATCATACTACTATGATATCTCCATTCATTTATTTTAGTCCTCCATGTGCCTCCATGATGGTTTCCTTTAAGGTTCCATGTTGATCCATAGTAAGTTTGTTGACATTGATTCCCTTGTCTTGATGATTGTTGTTTCTCTGTGTGGTGTGGGTGGCGATATACAACAACCCTAACTATCGATTCTTCTTTATTTAACTCTTCAAAATACGGTTCCTTAGCTTCTTCTTCATTTTTATGCTCTTCCTAAGGATTTTCTTCAAGTTATTTTATATTCTCTTCTTCTGATTCAACCCTGGACTCTTCATCTAATGTGTCATTAGGTACTGCAATTTGTTTCCTTACAATGACTTATGCATGTGCTTCACTGAGCATTTTGTTTTTCAATAAGAGACATATCCCACATTGTAATTTTCTTTTTCTTGTACAAAATATTCAAAAACGTATTTTGCACATTAATATTAATTGTACCAATTGAGTCCATCTAAGAATATCCCCAAAAAATATCCATATAATCCATATCTATAACATGCAAATATGAATGCAACAAATATTTATCCATAGTAATATTCAAATATTTAAAAATTTGAACATTTTCACCCTCAACTTGTGTGATTTGAATATTCTTTCCAGGTATTTGCAATGTTTTATCCAAGTTAACATTTATGAAGTTATGCTTTCTACTAGGGTTTATAGAAACAACAATATTTTCTTGTTGAATACATCCATGAACCCGTAATATGAAGTTATCACATGAAAATAAATCGCTAGTTCTCTTCTTATCCTTCTTCACAACATGGGACCACCTATCTAAACATATTTTTTCATATGCTTTATCTAAAAGTGACATCATTTTTTCATAGTTAAGAAAATTCCACCAATGTAAAACCATGAGAAAGTAGATCCATGTAAAACGTGAGAAATCATCAACAAAAATGAGAACAAATCTAGCTTTGTTGATGGATGGATGCGAAAAAGGACCCAAAAGGTCACTGTGGATCAGATCTAAAGGTGCAGAAGCTATCTGAGACTTTCCTTTGTCAAATTTCTCTTGAGGGTGTTTTCTGAGAACACATCCCTCACATACTCCCCTGGAGAAATGGATTTTTGGTAGACCATCAACCAATGTTTGCATGCTAATTTTTTGCATGTATCTGAAATTCAAATGTCCAAACCTTTCATGCCATATCCTACTACTTTCATCAACATGAGTAAGCAATGAAGAAGAATCAAGTTCAATGAATTCAAAAAAAGTATACAATCTAGACTGATGATTTACCTCACCGGTAGCAACCCTGGAGTTGGTTTTCATGTCGTAGATGTCCACAGAATTTGGTCTTAATATGAATTTATTTCCAGTGCCATAATTCGTCATCTGATATACATAGAGAAGTTTGATGGAAAGTTTGGGAACATGCAACACATTCTCGAAGCTGTCGTTGGTGAGTTCAATCCTTCCTTTTCTGATGACTTTGACGGAAGAGTTTTCCCCCATCATAATAGGAGGACCTTTGCATGCATCCAATGAATAATATAATTATTTTGAGGAAGCCATGTGATGTGATGCTCCTGAATCTATGATCCAAGCATCGAGAGAGGAGTTGATGACAATCAAGGCATGGCTAGAATTTCCTTTCTTGGGATTTTGATCTTCTAGCTTCTTCTTCTTGGAACCCTCGGGGATGCGATCTCCAAGGTTGTTTTTCTGAAGTATTTGAGACATTACATCTATTTTATTTTTCATGCATGTGGATTTTGGATGGAATCCTTTGTGACAGTATGTTCATTTCTTCCCTTTTCTTCCCTTTTCCCCTTTGGATCCGAAGGCATTGGTGAAGGGTTTTGTGTACCCTTCCTTCTTCAGATGTTCATGAGATTTCCATTTATCTTTATATTTAGATTTATGATATTTTTGGCTTCCATATTTCACAGTGAGTGCATGCTCCCTTGGGCCTTTGATTGTGCCCATGTTGATGATCTTGGTTTTCTCTTGTGTCAGGGATTCGATAAAGTCCTCAAGAGAAGGCATCTTCCAGGTGGCTCTGGAGGTGAATCTGTCAGAATGGAATGTGGATACAAATACAGTCAATTCAGGACTGATATTGGAGAGAATGGTGAGAACCATTTGTTTCTCCTCTTTCGATTTATCAACCCTACAAGCTTTGAGTTGCGACAATAAATCCTTGAATTTTGTAAAGAAATCTTGGATATTGTCGAAGATTTTTGGATCCAATGTGAGAATATCCACCTCCATCATGTGTCCTCTCATCTCATCCTATTTGTCAAAGATACATTCCAAGGTGGTCCAAGTTTCATTGGGAGTCTTACAGGGAGATATGTGAAAAAGGAGATTGGGGGAAATAAGACTGCAAATTATTTTGAGTGCCTCATCCATGCGATTTAGGTACTTGGATTTTTCTATGGTTTATGTCGATTATGTATATGAATTCAAGGTTAAATTGTACAACCCTATGGTTCATATATGTATGGCTATTTTATCCTTCCATGCAAAATAGTTGTAAGGTGTAAGAATGAATTATTTTTGGAAATCCATTTTTTCGTTGTCTTCAATATTTTGTACTTGCAACAAATTTTGGTGTATCTTTTTCTTAGTAGTTTGTCATCTCTGATACCATGTAAATGTGTTGAAACTGCACATAATATATCTAACTAAACTATAATACACACATTTGCAGAGAGAATTTGAGAAAGAAGAAGAAGGAGAGAAAGAATAAAATAATTTTCATTAACCGTTTTGAATAATGAATAATTTACACATGATATACTCTGTATAACTCAATGAGTGTGCACTGGAGGAGAACCAATGCACCATAGTGGTGGTATAGAGTGATATGGAAACACACCATCAGTTACGGGAGTGAACTTCCACCTAGTCTAGTCTCTCAGGAAGTTACGTGAGTGAACTGCCACCTAGTCTAGTCTCTCAGGCAGTTACGTGAGAGAACTGCCACCTAGTTGAGTTAACTAGTCAACTGGTCTTCAGTTAAATGACTGAAAAAAGAGTAGTGAGGATTTAAATTAGGGAATAAAGGGTAATGCGCCAGTCTGGTGATTATCCCAAGGCAAGTGAGCATTAGCTGGTGATGATCCCAATGTTGCATGGTGACAAAACCAATGCAACATCTAAACTCAACTCAACTAGTCAAACTGAAGTGTCAACTAAAAGAGAATACTCTCTAGGTGGAATATTCTCCCCTAAAATATAAGAGACTAGATAATGACTAATTATGACTAATAAACAAGGAAAAATAAATCCTAGGTGTGTTGAAGTAACTCCAACAATATCTTGTGATGGTATTTGGTGATCTTGGTACATCCTTGGTAGAAGCATGTGTTGGTGATGTTGAGCATATGGTTTGAGATATTCTCTTGGTGATCTTGTGTTGGTGATGTTGGACATCTAGTTGAGAGGTTTCCTTGGAATATGATCCATGTGAGAGGAATTGGTTGAGTATCGATGACAATGACAGGTTGGAGAATTTGATTAGTGACAGGTTGGATATAGTGATAGGTTGACAGGTCACAGGTTGATGTGATAGTGACAGTGGTAGTGATAGTGACAATGATAGTGATAGTGACAATAATTTTGGTAGTGACAACTTGTTCTACACTTATATTTCAGGGCGGTAGGAGGGGGAAATGAAAGGGGGTTGTATCCTCCTTCTGTTTAGAGCCATATAATAAGGGAGTTGGATCTTACTTTAGGTTGGAGATTGATAACTAGGTGGTTGTATCCACATTCCAGTTGGAGTAGGAGAAACCAAGGGGTTGTGTCTTCCTTATGGTTGGATCTAGAGAATTCAGGGAGGTGTATCTTCCTTCATGTTAGAGCCTGTAAATAGGGGTTGTAGCCTCCTTCCAGTTGCAGCCAGAGACTTGGGAAGTTTGCGCTTCCTATGAATGAATTCTTGATATATATATATATATATATATAAGAAAACATTATGTGGTTTTCTCCCATTTGGGTTTCCAAGTAAATAATGGTGTACTATTTTTTTGATGTGATGGTGATGTGATGTTTCTTATGATTTCATGCTTATGATATATATATTGAATGCAATCATAGATGATACTAGATGATACATTGATGATAAAATGTTGAACATTGTTGATAAAGTGAAAGAATATATATTGTGATTAAAGGTGGTATAAGTGATCATACTCAATCACCCCCCCCTCAGTATTCCAAAAAATGGTATAAGAGTAGGTTCCTTCAAGAAAAAATTTAACCACTGGAGGGTAGATATGGAGTTCAGTATGAATGGAGTACCGATGTTCAATGGTCAGAATGGTCTGAACTATGAGTCATGGAGAAGAAGGCCGAATTTTGTTTTTCAGGAACATGGTTATGATATTTGATATTCTGTTTTTACAAGATATAATGGTGCAAAGAAACCAAAGACTACATCCAAGAAGGATTTGAAGAAGAGAAAAAAAATAGCAATGGATTTCATCATGGAAGGATTACCTGATTCGGTAAAAGACAAAGTGGGAAAATGTTTATCAGCTAAAGAAATTTGGGATAAGATACATAATATATATTCTTCTCCCATAACAAACTAAGACATTGCTAAGGAATATGCAAGTATAGAACAAGAATACAAATTCTCATCATGTCAGACAGATTCAGATTCAAAAGAGTGTGAAGAGGCAAAAATTGATTACAGAGAAGAATTTCTCAGTGCAATAGAATGTCTACGGAGTGAAAAAAGGAAAAACAAGTCACTCCAAGCATAACTAAAGGAAAAAAAGAATCTCAAAACACCAACTCCAAAGAAGTCAAGCAAATGATCATGATGCTAAAAAATTAGCTAGAATAAGCTAGGAGGATTGAAGAAACTCTCAAGGATCAGAAGAAACATTTGGAAATCAAAATAGCAACACAAAAGGAAGAAGTAGAAAAGAGAGATAATGTATTGATAGATCATCTTAAGAAAAGAACTGATGAATTAAATTAGCTTGAAGAAGAATTTGGTCAAGAAGAGAGAAGACTTGAAAAATAAATAATCTCCTTGAATATCCAAATTGAAGAAGAAAAACGAATAGAATAAGTCATAAAGATTCAGATGATGAAGAAATAAGAAGAGGTTGAGAAGATTGAAGAATAATTTGTCAAATTGAGAGTTAAAATCATCAATATTAGTCAGAATGTTGAAGAGGGAGAAACATCCACATCATCCATAGAGAATGTTGAATACAAGCCCTCTAGGTTGCTAGAAAAGAATAATGAAGAAAATAGTAAGAGTTATGTAGAAGTTCTCAAAGGAAGGAATCAGGGTCAACAAGAATCAAAGAAGAATGAGTATAATAGAGATACATATTCAAGAATACCTACCACATTTAGGTAGCAAAGAAGATTCAACCATAATGAAGGGATCCATAGAAGAGAAGATCATGATCATCCAAGGAAGGAATTTAGAAGGACTACACCACAAAGAAGATCATTCATTCTCAAGTATGTAAATGTATTTTATGGTCATTATTTTTATTGTACTAACTTTGGACATAGGGTTGCAAATTGTAGGGCTTATGGAAGAAATGTTTAAGCAAGAAATGCTTATGTGGCCCCACATAACATTGAATTTTAAAAATTCCATAACTATGGACACATAGCTTGTGATTGTACAAGCATGATCGATACTTCCATGAAAGAGAACATTGATATCAGATATAAGCAAGTATGGAAAATAAAAAAAAGAAGAATAGGTGAATAATGACCTGGTCCCAAAGATTGCAAGATTAACAATAGTACGAGATGAAGACAAATCTAAAGGGAAAAAGGAAATTTTCAGATACAGGAAGCTTTGGAGAAGAAATGAAAAACCAAAAGAACAAGTGAATAAATAATAGGTCCCAAAGATTGCTGGGTTTGTAGTAGTGCGAGAAAAGAAAAGAAGAGTAGGTGAATAAGGAATTGTTGGTGTATAAATATGTTCAATATATATCTTACACTCATTTAAATGTCAATCCGAGATTCGTAATCAAAAGAGTTGTTACACTATATGTGCCGAGAACAGGTAACCTACCTAAGTCTGTTGGATATAGGAAATAATTAATAACATAAAAACTCTGTTTCTAAAATTTCTAAATACTTCAAACACCCTTGAACTTAGAAGAGAAAACTGATAATGAAACTTCTTCACACAAACAACCAAAAAAAGATTCTATCTTAGAGAACCAAGTCTATTCATTCTAGGCTCATTAATTAAAGAGATGAACTTGAGAAGCTTGTCTCCTGTAGAAATCAAAATAGTAAATAGAAATAAACTCCAATCACTCTTGAAATCAAAATCAATTCCAGCTTCATGTAATTCAAACAAACCAGTGCAAGGAACATTCAACATAACTGAGCGACTTCATTACAGAGCATGAAGATGAGATATAAAGTCTTCTGGTTCCTTGATGTACTAAATCTACTGCAATCATAAACTCAAGATATCAATCCCACACTTCAAATAATTAAATGGCCATCTCCAACATTTGAGAATGAAATATCTATTCGATCTAGCACCTGATTGTTCACACCAATACATAAACAATTAACTCAATACTGAACTCTGAAAATAGATTAAATATCATTAACACACACTACTGTAAAATACTCACACAATCACACAAAACATATGCAGGGAGGTTTACCTTGGTTGGGGTGGTGGGCCCTTGCCGAACCAACAAGGAACCTCTTAAAAAAGTAACAGACTAAAGCGTTTCACTCACACTCAGGAATTCACATAATAGATCTTTTGCATTAATTAAAATGGTAAATTGGATCAACAATTCTTTACTTCACACATAGGAACGATATGTATTATCTGGTTCTGACATCAGACTTCATTACATTCCTTATTATCCACACACTCTATCACCTATACAACGTCCCTTATATAGAAGGTAAGCTGATACTATCAATATCTATGGATAAGAATTAAATAGTTTTAAAGATATTACAATTGGTGTTTACATCGAATCTTCAGGGATTAACTCCATCCTCATGACACAAAGTGCTTGAGTGATGGAGTTTCTCGTAATATGGAAAACCGATTTGGAATATTTGGTTCAACTACCTTCTCGAAATCTTCGTCATCATACTGGTCCAACTGGTGCATTATGGAAACAGATTTTTTGGTACTGGAATACACACAGTCGCGAATCTGAGTACCGAAATGGGTGTGGAGCAGACAATACCATAATAGATTTGGAGCAGATAGTACCATATCAAAACTGCCTTGGGTACCAGAATGGATTTGGTACCGGATTGCATGATGACTAGTAGTACTGGAATGGTGCAAGTACTAGATAGGCTGCTCATGATTCAAACCATTAGGACTATACAAAATAAAATACTTTAATCGAATTAATTCAAGAAAGTTAAACAAAACATGCTTTAAATCACCAATTACCTCTTGTGACCATGAACAAGGCTATTAGGTATGTGTTTGAGAGGAAATAGTCAAGTATAGGCTTATAACATAGGAAAAAAGGCTCATATACAAGGTAAGATAGGGAATTATACATGTCAAAATAGAGACTCAACATGTCCCCCATGCTGATGGTGTTGCATGTCCTCATGCAACGTCATCAAAAACTGATACCCAAAAAATTTATTCAAAATTGAATCCTTCTCTGTCATTTCTCAGGTTGCAGGATGTTAAAACCAGAAACTTGACTTTTCAATTCTTTCTTAATTACCCTAGTGTACTGGATCAATCGCAAGACCTTGTTGAGTTTGGCAGAGACCTCTGCATTCTTTTCTTTCAATTGTGCATTCTCTGCCTTGATATGCCTGTCCAATACTTTTTATTCTTAAACTTCTTGCTTCAGCCTCTCAATATTTGCTATCAATTTTTGTTTGTTCAGAGACTTGTTTGGGCTAGATGTGAATGACTCCTTAGTTACCTCCTCTCGGGCTTCTTTTTCTTTCCTCAAACCCCTCAAAGTCTCTATTACCAATCCTTTTGTCTCGCTTACTGTTACCAACCCTTCTGCTTCAGTCACTGTGGCTCCACTGCCACTTCCTTTCTCTGGAGAACTCAGAATATCCATGGGCTCCCTTTGAAGAGAAGGTATATTTGGAACTGTCACCTACTTGGCCATGCTTCCGGTAGTCCTTCGTATGGGGAGAGGGGCCTCTTTAGACTTGCTGACAGGGGTAGAAATTTCCTCAAACAACTTCCTCTTCTTTATTTTAATAATGGTGGTGGGTCTAAACACTTGTTTCTCCTGTGTTGTTTTGACTTTCATCTTGAGGTCCCGAATTGTGAATTCTGGAGTCTTCTTCTGCTGACCAACCCTTATTTCTATCCTAGAATATTGAGGCGTAGGTTCTAGAATCTATTCCATTTGTGCCTTCTCCCTTTCAAGCTTCTTTTTGTTTCTGCTTGTCACCTTAACAGTTTCTTTCAATTCACTAACCAGTTTTTGGGAAGATCAAGTAACTACCTCAGGGATGTTTCCCAATTCCTTAACGAATGCTGGAGGGGGTCTGATGGCTACTTCATGTAAAATATCCTGTTGATCTGTCTCTTCCTTCTTTCGTTTCCTACTTTGTGATAGTTGATTTTTAGGACGCAGGACTGAACCATATGCTTTAGACTGTGCATACCTTTTCTTGTTTTGGATGTTGAGGTCAGGGGTCTTCTCTACTTGGCTGGTTGGTTCTAATGACACCTCCATGATTGCTTCAGGAACGTTGTTTGATCATCCTCCTATCTCAAAGTCTTCCTTTTGTCTTTTATCTTTTTGAATCGATGTAGGACTTATTTTCTGGGATTGGATGGATTTCTTCTTCCTTGATGTAGTAGGTTCCCCTACAACAGACTTTTCTGTCACTGATTTCTCAATGGGTTGGGATGAGATAGGCGTAATAGTGTTTTATTTTCCTCCTGATGCCCTCCTTCTGTCTTCCTTTGCCCTCTTTCTTGAACCCTCACTATGTATCATTGTCTCCCATGTTTCAATAGTTTTGGATATTCTTTCTTGAGTGAAATTATGTTGGAGTAATTGCTTCCAACTACCACCTTGTGTTCTCAAAGCATGAAAAACCAGAAGTTTTATTAAACCATGGTGATGAAGGCTAGTCTTAGGTTTCTTGGAAAATGACCTCAGTCCTCTCACCATATTTTTTAAACTCATCCATAGGAAATGAGGAAAATCAATTTGTGGTCCTCCCTCGAAATGTGATAAAAGATTCAAATGATAAATGAAGGTTATTGCATACCTTCCTTCGCAGGAGAGGAATTTCTGCAAACTTAGGAGCATCGTCCAATATTCCTCTTTGACATAGCTTCGAGGGATGCCCTTGGTACAATCGGGGTCTTGATGTTCTGTATTGAGGAATTTATGATAGAGTTTCCTGTCGACGATCACTCTCTTAAAGTATTTTTATCTAGCCATTGGGAGACCCATAACTTCTGCTATAGTGGCTTCTGTAATTGTTAGCTTCATGTCTCCAAAATTCACACTTTCTCCATCATATGTTTGTGTGAAGGCAAGATAAATTCCCTCATGATGTCCTTTAAACTTTTCCAAGAATGGCACCCATCCAGCCTATTCATATTTTTCCTTGCAAGCCTGATATTCTGTTGTTTCCCTGTACAATTGAAATATGGGCTCATGCCTGTCGACCCCCATGATAGCTTAAACAATTCTCTCTGGTAGATGAGGCACAGATAGAGGATCAATGGTTGAGTACCGGATAAATGTAGACTGTGATAGAGTACCAGACGGGGAAAAATATTCAAGGAATACGCGCAGGATGTCTGTAGATGGTGTGACAACAACGGTAAATAATGCTCATCTAGATGGCAGAGCCATCCAAAAGAGCATTTATAAATGAAAGTGTAGATTACAATGGTCACATCGGTAGTCATGATGATATGGTGAGGCAAGTTGGATCCTCTAACGACTTATGGACTCGTGGAAAATTGGTGTAAGACAATATTCACGAAAGAGTGTGGTCGTTATGATCGGGACTTGTGAGTGTAAAATCGGCTGGGATCATTATTTGATATGCTTATAGATGTGGTTTGTGTCACTTCATATAGTATGGTAGTGAATCATAAGTTTATGGGGTTTATTTACCGGATAGATAGAAGGAGTATGAGTTTGATCCGGTAAGAGACATAATGACCTTGCACTCTTAATATTCGGGGAATAAGGACATCTTCTTCTTATGGAAATGTGGTCGAGGCTTTTATAAAAGTTTGTGAAAGGGGGTATGTCATGATCCGAGAGAAACCAGATGTTTTAAATGCATATTTAGTCTAATTCCTTTTAATAAAACGAAAAAAATGTTGAATCTGTATGTCCTAACACTAATAATTGAGAAACAACTTGGAAATATGATGAGAGTTACCAGTCACATCCTTACCAGTACCAGATCATTTGTGTGCATAGTTGAAATTAGTACGGGATCATCTGAGTATCAGATCACCTGTGTGTAGAGTTTGTAATTAGTACCGGAATAGCATAGGGTTCCTTATTTAATACCAGATGGGGATTAGTACTGGATAAGCATAGCGCAATGATGACCATTGGTATCGAATAAGCATAGAGATGAACATTGTTTTCTGGTGCTTGAGATATTTTTGACACAGATTCTGGGGGCAATGAATTGTAGAAACAACTGGTGTTCTGTGATCAGATTCAATTGAAAAACCATGTAGATACCAAAACTTAGGAGTTCTGAGTTTGCAGAGGAATAACGCAAGAAGATCTCTGTAACAGGAGGGTATTCTGGAAATTAGATGACCAATTTCTGAGATTATAGAACCCTTTTCTTTTGGAACCAAGGTGATCACAGCTCCTGCTGGCATTTCCTCTTTATTACAAAAATAACAATAATAATCCTAACTACCAATTTTATGTGGATTTTTATCGAGCTTAGATTAGTTAATGCTCACTGATATTTTCAATTTTATAGAGTTTTAAAAACTTAAAGGAAACTCTTTATACTGTCCCGTGGATTTTTCTCGAGCCCGGGCTAGTTCTTGCTCATCGGTGTTTTCAATTTTAAAGAGTCTGAAAAACTTAAAGGAAACTCTTTATACTGTCCCGTGGATTTTTCTCGATCTCGGGCCAGTTCTTGCTCACCAGTGTTTTCAATTTTAAAGAGTTTGAAAAACTTAAAGAAGACTCCATCTCGCAAATGTCCTCCTTATTCGTTTATCTACATGGGAACACAACCAACTTTTTTTTTTTTGTTAGTTATATCAGAAAAATAAAAGAGAAACTTTATCTAATGACACACCTATGTACAGAAAATGAATTTATACAATTGAACTTATTGTGGTAGGTCAGCATGAGGAGAAACCCTCTTGCTTACTAGTTGCATTTTGAAACTCTGAAGAACATTTTTGACAAAATCCTCTTTTGATAGAGGCTTATGATAAACCTTCAGACGATGCCCATTTACAACAAAGGAAGTATGATTCTAATAAATGGTATTTATCCTTACTGAACCATTGTCATAAACTGTATCAATCTCATAAGGTCCCAACCATCTAGTAGACAATTTACCCTTAAAAGTTTTGAATCTACTATCATATAGAAGGGCCCAATATCCTGACTGAAAGGACTTTTTTTTGATGTACTTGTCATGCCATTTGGTCCTTTTCTCTTGTATCAGGGTGGTTCTTTGTAGAGCATCCTGTCTTATCTCATCAAGCTCATTTAATTGTAATAGCCTTTGTTTTTGAGCTTCATTCAGATCCATCCCTAATTGTATGGCAGTTCTGAAGGTTTTTACCTGAAATTCTATGGGTAGTAGTACATGCTTCCCATACACCAACTCATAAGGTGTATGGCCTGTTTTATTCATCCAAACTTTCCTATAGGCCCACAAGGCCTCATACAACCTATCAGCCCAGTCTTTGTGATGCAACTGAACAGTCTTAGTGAGGATGGCCTCTATCACTTTGTTGGTCGATTCCACTTGGCCATTGGCTTGGGGGTGATAGGGCAAAGACTTTCTGTTTTTGATCCTGTATTGTTCAGTAAGAGCCTTGACCAAATTTGAGGTGAATTGTGTCCCTTGTTCAGTGACTATTTCTTGAGGTACCCGGAAACGAGTGAAAATTTCCTCAAAGAGATAGTCTACAACAGATTGTTCATTCGCTGAATACAAAGCCTTGGATTCTACCCATTTTGTTATATAGTCTGTGCAAACTAAGATGTAATTTTTCCTACAGGACATGGGATTGATAGGTCCTACAAAATCTAAGGCCCATTTTTCAAAGGGTTCAATCACTACTTGGGCTTCGTGTGGCATTTCGTCGACTGTTGTAGGTTTTCCCATTCTTTGGCAATCATCACAACTCGCCACGTATTTATTTGCATCTTTGAATATGGTTGGCCAATAATAGATAGACTGTAGAATCTTGTAAGTTGTCCTTTTTTCAGCAAAATGGCCTCCACATGGGCCATCGTGGCAAGCTCTGAAGATATCCTACATTTCATCTTCCCGAACACATCTTCTTATTACCAAATCAGGTCCAGTTTGGTATAGGCTATCCTCATGCCACATATAATTGGCACTTAGCTGAATAATTCTTTTTTTTTCTCTGGCTGACATACTTTGAGGAAGCTTTCTAGTTACCGGATATTTGGCTATGTCTGCATACTAAGGGGTGTAAGTAGAAGTGGAAAATATATTCTCATCCGAAAAATCATCATCTATTGGAGTAGTGTCACCTGTATGAATAAGTCTAGACAAGAAATCAACAACCAAATTATCTCTTCCATGCCTATCAATGATAGTGATATTGAATTCTTGGAGTAATAACAACCATCTAGTCACTCTAGCATTTGTAACCGGTTTTTTCATTAGAAATCTGATAGCTGAGTGGTTAGTGTGCACAAAAACTTTGTATCCTATTATATAGTGTCTAAACTTGTTGATGACATGTAGTACTGATAAAAATTCTTTTTCTGTGACAATATAGTTTACTTCAGCAAGTGACAAATTCTTGTTAACAAATTATATAGCATAAGGAATCTACCCTTCCCTTTGTCCTAAGACAACTCCCAAAGCGGTATCCGAGGCATCTATGCAAATATGGAAAGGAAGAAACTAGTTTGGACCTCTCAAAACAGGGGCACTTGACAACTTTGTTTTTAAGATTTCAAAGGAGATTTGGCATTGCTCATTCCAACAGAATTTGACATCTTTTGTCAACAGTTTGAAAAGGGGGGAAACAAGGTTTGTAAAGTTTTGAATAAACCTCCTATAGTAGCCAGCATGCCCTAAGAAACTTCTGACTTCCTTTTGTGAGCTAGGGGTCTTGATTTGGGAAATAATGTCAATCTTGGCAAGGTCCACTCTTATTCCTATACCGGAGATGTGGTGACCTAGAACAATTCCTTCAGTAAGAAACATTCTAGATTTTTCGTGACTGAGTGAAAGGTTAGTCTCTTTACACCTAACCAGTGCCTTCTCCAAATGATCCAATGCCTGTTGGAAATCATCCCCATATACCATGAAGTCATCCATGTAGACTTCCACACAATCATTGGTTAAATCAGAGAAAATAGCCAAGACAACCCTTTGAAAGGTAGCAAGGACATTACATAACCCAAAGGGGAGAACCCTATAGGCATAGGTTCCCCAAGGGTAGGTGAAATTGGTCTTATCCTGATCTTCTGGTGAAATTTGGATTTGATTGTAACCACTAAACCCATCCAAGAAAGAAAAATACCTCTTCCCAGACAAAGTGTCTAAGACCTGTTCTATGAAAGGAAAAGGAAAGTAGTCTCTATAGTTAGCCTTGTTTAATTCTCAAAATTCCACACAAATCCTCCATTTACCATTTTTATTTGGTACAATAACTAATGGGGAGACCCACTTGCTATCTGATATAGGGTAAATAAAATTGGCTTGTAGGAGTTTTTGGAATTCTTCTTTTACTATATCTTTCAAGGCTGGATTCATTCTTCTTTGGGGATGCCTGACAGGTCTGATCTGATCATTAGTGTAAATATGATGCATACAGGTGTCTAGGTGGA
>JZKD02S1675395.1:247827-261068 GCA_000966675.3 Picea glauca
TAAACCTGTAGAACAAATTTGGGGTTGAGATCTTTCCATCTACTAGAATCATGAATATTGTAAGCATTCAACTCACACCAGGGGTCATTTAATCCAATATCATGTGGCACTGCACCTAAGACATTTCTGACACCACATTCACCTTCAAATGAGAAATTCACCTTTTCTGGATCGTGCATCAATACAGCAGTAGCAAAATCTCTTTGGATGCTGAGCTCAAGTTTTGTAAATAACATAAGCAATGCAAAGGATGCATAGAAATGCACGTCATAAGTATTCCACATCAAATACTCAATTCCTTCCAGGTAAAGAAACTGCCCAATATTTTCCTCCTTATCATTGACCAAGGACGGTCCAAAGGATGAATTAGAAGTAGACAGATTGTGCATTTCTGACAATATTGCAGTCATTTTATCCAAAATTTTCATTGAAGTTGCATCCACCGCATGTCCTGAAGTTGTGAGGGAATCTTCATTAGTATTCTTCTAAGATTGAACAATGTGCTTCTCCAACTCAATATTTCCAAATGGTAATGCATCATGTACTCTTGCACTTTTTTTATCTATTCCCTCAAAATTAGCCACTCCATTGGAGAAAGATTTCTCTGTGGCTTTTTCTCTATCCTGGATTGCAGGTAAGCCATATGTCCATATTGTACCTCTTGAAACAAGATAGTATAATTCAATGAACAAAGTAACACAACACCACAATGGGAGTTTATCATCTTGTAGTATAGGTCTTTTCCAACTTTCTATAGCTGACTCCCAATTTCGATGCTCAATGAGGGCATCCCGAACAATATTTGTTGCTGCATTTCCATCAGATCCATAAAATTTGGTATAGCGTCTTTTATATGATTTTCCACTAGGAAATATGACTTCCGGACTGTCCCATGCTAATGCAAATGTAACAATCTTCTTTCCATGAGGTGGAACTGCTACTGAAGCCACAACAACAACACCAATTGAAGCCCCCTGTTCTTCTAGTTATGAGCGGCCTGTGTAATAAATGTAAAATGATAATGTTGTTGCTCCTTTGCAAGATTCGATACAACTATAGCAACAGGAAGAACTTCACCTTTTGTGCCAAAAATCTATGAACATAGCTCTAGGGAATTTATGAATGACATCCTAGATACCCGTTTGTCTCTCTGCTCGACGTTTGCATGAATTTAACCTTCTGAGCATACAAATCTGCATTTTCTCTGTAAGATTGATACCTATTAAATAACAAAACAATGATATGTCAATGAAATCTCTACTCGGCCATGTCACACACCAAATGAAATGTTTGTTGGGCGATCTACAAATTAAAAATTTGACACCTGTGTTTTCTCTCCCTAATCCAGTTCCGATCACACTGCAGCTCCATAATTATCGGTGAATCATGAAGATCCCCCACATTCATCGCGCAAATGAAATAAAAAACATACAAATATTAATTTCAACAAACCCTTTTGACCAGACTCTCTGCAAATCCGATCAAATTACGGAGCATACATAAGAATGCTCACAACTCCATGCGTTGAACGACTAATAGATGCAGAACCATGTTGTCCTTTAGATCTGATAATTCTCTTTACTGGATATGGCAACTGCTTCGAGAGCATCTCTTCACTTGCAATACATAGAGGGCATGACAGATCTTGCTGATTAGCTTCATAAGTCATCTTCTCCAAACACTCTGGATGGTAGACATGCCCACAAGCTAGCACAACGACAATAGAGAGATGATACTCTTGTGATAGAAGCTTTGAGAAAATGCCAAAAGTCTGAACCTCCACTTGGGAAGACGTGGAAGTAGCATGTGCATTTTTGGCCCTGATCCTTTCCATGGCCAGAGAAACTCCATCCATGCTTTCTTTTCCAGGAATCCACCCAAAATCAGAAGGGCTTGTTGCATCACTCCAACGGAACCGCTCTCTTCTAGAGGAAGTTACAAGATCTGAAAATGTCTACATTGACCACCAATCAGGGACACCTCCATGTGAACCCACTGTTGAGTCACCATTACTACCAGCCAACTTGAAGGAGTTCCTTCCATCCAATGCTGATATGGAGTTGTTGTTTAGTGAATTTAATGCATGGATCCGGCTGTCTGAGATTTTCCTGGTAAGATGTTTGTTGGAAGTATGGTGCAAGCGCTTGGAGAAAAAAGAACGACTACGGATTGGTGGGCACCGTGATGAAGCTAGCTAACTTTTTGAGGATTGTGGTAGATCAGGCTGACTTCTATATTCCCTTTGGAAACAATCCTCTGTATTTAATGAGGGTGTAAAGGATTCTGGTGTCTTTGGATTGAAGTAAGGAATAGCTGAGGGGTATTCCTCTTTGGATGATGCTTCTATTATATATGGGCCCAAAACAGGATTTGAGGGAGTATTAACTGAGTTTCCATCATGATCCGATAGAAGGGGAGAACTCAACCACTGTGGCTCACGAAAGCTAGTTGACAAGGGGCTTGAATCAACCGAACCATTTCCAACTTGGAGCAGGCGCTTGGCTCTCCTTGAATACATGAGGATTTTCAAAATGTTTCGACACATTCTCAACAGACAATGAGGCTCTCTGTCGGTTTACCTGTTTGAACAATTTGAAAAGGTCGAAAAGCATCCAAAGGGTCACTTGTCTTCTTACTTGTATGTTGATCAGCAAAGTCCTCAACTCTTCAACAGATCGACCCACAACATGTTGATCCTTCAGGGGAAATCCACCTTTCGGTAAAGTTTCAGCCACACTGCCCATGGAAAAAGATGAATTGGAGGATGCTTACTTAAAGGGGCGTTACTCTTTTGTTTCCTAAAGACTTCCCCAACCAGATCGCCAAACAAATTGGGTGCAACCCCTGATCTCAACTACCCACAATCACACTAGTGGCCTACAATTTGTCGTTGGCCTCAACACCTGGGTGTTCATTAAACACTTTGCTTCGACAACTGCAAGCTTTGTTTGACTGATAGTCTTTCGTTTAATGTTGATCTTGAGTCCCAAAGCTTCTTACTCTTTGTCAATAATTCCTCGAGGTGTGCATGCATAGGAAAGATATAGTCACTATAACAATTGTCGAAGTTTCCTTTTGATGTTTACAACAATAAGTGCTTTCACCAGCTTACTTGCTGCGGGGAGTACACCTTAACCGTTGAAACCCAAGGCTTTCACCAGCTAACTTCAACTTCACAACATATGTTAGCTGTTGAAAATCTTTTTCACAAAAATTTGAAAAAATCTTTGGAGGATCAATTTATTTCTAAGATAAAATCTTAAATCCTATGTTTTGATACTTCTAAAATTAGGCGAGCTTATTCTTCTGCCTACTCCTACTCTAACCACTGTACTGTTTCTAGGTTAGGTAAAATCATGCTTCCAATGAAGCCATACAAGTATCTGAATAACTGGTAAAACTTCTGATCTGGAAATGATGAATGCTGGAAAACATAGAATACTGATATACAATTTGAAAGTGCAGCATAACCAACCTTCATTTGAAAAGAGAAATTTGACATTTATGCTGCTCGAATACTCCAGATAATCAACAAAAGGATCAATGACATTGTAAGAAAACACTTCTTCCTTTTGCTTCGGCTGAACATCAGAAGATCTCTGCATACCCTCCTTCCGAGAATAGCTGCCACCCTCAACTGCGTGTAAATATGAACAGGGTTGCAAACTAACTTCATTGTTGATGATTAATTGTTTGTTGTTGTCTGCAGATCTATGTTCAAGTATGGTGCATGCAAACTGGTTGAATTCTGTAGATGACTTTTCAATGTCAGCTGCAGGAGTTTCAATATCTACTGCAGGAGTTTCCGGATGATAATATTGTTCTTCATCAAAGACAAGTGAGTCCAGCACTCCCTTGTTTTGCATAGGAAAATGATCAATCTCCTGATATTCCTCATTTATTTTAGGTGCAAATACACCATGAGAAACCTTTTTAAAAATTTGAGAACAATGCTCTTCTATAACTGATCCTTCATGCAAATCAAAGGCAACAGGTGTGACAGAGACATCTATGCAATTCTCATAATAATCATTTTGAAAAATAGAAGAAAGGACTACTTCCTGTTGAACTTGCTTCTCGAATTCACCACAACAATCTTCAAAGAGACTTTCAGCTGTAAATTCATCTTTACAAAACAAATGGAAAGCATAATGAAAACTTGCTAATGAGTGAATGCTTGAAGCTAGAAGAGACCTGCACCAATCAAGGGCTATCCCCTCTAATGAATACTTGAACAATTTAATCTTAACATCTTCATGTATGATCTGGAGCCGATGAATAAACTCATGAAAATCCAACAAGTGTTCAGCTGGCACTTCCCATTCTTCTCCTCGAAATCCGGGAAGGCTGCGTTCCCATTCATCTCTACTAGGTACTGGATGAGGGTAACTAGAAATACTTGAGAAATTGCAGAACGCATACCTCTTTGCTAAGATCTGATTCATTTATATACCAGTGGAGTCGCCAATGGATTTTAGAACAGTGGAGTCACCACTGAATTCGTCCTTCATGGAGTCACCAAATAGATGATTACAACCGAATGATGTCCAGGCTTTGTCTATCATCAAAGCTAGATCTATGTTCTCTCCCAAGGAATCTAAGATTCAATCTTCTCTCCCTAGCAACGGCGCCAATTTGTTATCACTCCAAGAAACTCCTTAGGTTGTAAATCAGGGATGCTTGGTAAATTAAGAAATCACTAATCATCAAGTGTTTGGAACAATGGGATAATTGAGAAGGCTTAGCAAAAAGACAACATGTCATGCCTCTAAATAAACCAGTGCTTCGAGAAACTAGATATCCGTTACAGTAAATAATCAAGGTATGAAGAAAAACATTCAAGATAACCAAGTACAGATCTATAGGGTTATACAAGAATATAAAGAATATCTAATTCATATCCATGAGCTATATCAGAAGATGACAGTTCTGAACAACTGAACTGAATAGAATTAAATATAGAGTAATGAAAAATGTGGACAGACTGATATATAATGACCAAAGAAAACTGTCATTCATATAGCAAGATAGTGTCAAAGTACATAGCCAAAAATGTATCCAGAATTGACCCCCCTTTGTCTCTTAGAAAAGATAGGCATTTATAGCCTTTTACAATCAGTTTTCAGATCCTAAAACAATGGATCTGATATTCTAAAAATAGAAAGTCAAAACTGATTTACAAAAGATAAGGAGAGATCCTCAAGATGAGGTCAATCCTTGTCTAAGAGTAGTAGATTGTTGATGAAGTGCAGTTTAGCCTCCCAAGGCTCTTTGGCTTGTTATCCTGAAGATAGAAATCGATTTGGATGATGTGCCATTTGATCCCTATCATTTTTCCCTTGAAAATGACCAAATCTAGTAAAAAAATTCCCTTTTGACTTTCATCTCTAAGAATGGCCTTCAGATTTTGATTTGATAATTCATAACCAGCTTATTGAAGAAGAGTTCATACCAATCCAACTCGAAAATCTCGAATCCGAGCAAGAATTCGGTTTTTCTGTCCGTGACAGGCTTTCACCAGCTAATTTACCCAAAAATCCGCTCCTTAGCTGGTGAAAGGAAAAGCTTTCACCAGCTAACTAGCAAAATTCAAGACGGGTTAGCTGGTGAAAGCACGGTTTTTTTAAAATCAAATTTCTCAGTCATGGAGAGTCCGTTTTTCATGCTTAAATAGTCAATCGACATCTACAAATTCTAATCTTTCCAATGGTACTTTCAAATCTGCATTTGGAGCCCGGGAAGCTAGTCAAATGTTCTCTACAATATTAGGCATCATTCTTTCAAAAATGCCAGTGCATTTTTGATAGCTAACAAAAGTGATAGGTTGAGTATTAGTGATAGTGACAGGTTGATTATCAGTGACAGTGACATGTTGATTATCAATGACAGTGATAAGTTGATTATCAGTGACAGATTCAGTGATAGGTTGAGTCTCTATTTATATTTCAGAGAGGAAGTAAGGGGAAAGAAAATGGGGTTTTACCCTCCTTCCGATTGGAGCCGAATAATACAGGGAGTTGGAGCTTCCTTCCATAGATGATTTTAGGGGCTAAATTTTGCAAATGGTCTAATTTTCCATGGTTTTTCCCAAAAAACGATTCACTAATTTCCATTTTTTCTAAAAATGATTCGCCCAAATTTCGTAGAATAAAATTATTTTACCTGTAAAATCACCAATATTTGATAGAAGCTATATTAAATCCTTATAAATTTGAATATTTTTACAAAACTATCGCCAAACATTTTACATTTTGCATATTAAGAACTAGTAAGATTAGCCCATGTTTCTACATTTTAATATAAATTTCCATCCTTAAAATTATCCCTACTTCCTTCAGTTTGGAGCCTTTAAAATAGGGGGTTGAACCCTCCATCTAGTTGGTGCTTGAGAATACAAGGAGTTGGATCTCCCTTCAGGTTGGAGACTGTAAACTAGGGGGTTGAATATTCCTTACAGTTGGAGTTGGAGAATTTGGTGAGTTGTATATTCCTTCAGGTTGGAGCCTTTAAATAGGGGGTCGGTGCTAGAGAATTTTAGAAGTTGATGCTCCCTATGAATGAATCTTTTGATATATAAGAAAGCATTCCATGTTTTCTTCCCATTTGAGTTTCCACGTAAAAATCTCTTGTACACTGTGTATGATCTGATGCATCGTTGAATGATATTGTTTATGGTTATATGTTTATGGTTATATGTTTATGACATGTTAAATGAAATCATAAGTGAACGAAATTGTTGATAAGTTAATGCTTACATATGTTGTTATTAAAAATGGTAAAAAGTGCTCAATTTTAATTCTCCCCCCCTCTCAATATTGGTGAATATTCCAACAATATCCTCTAACACCACACTTATTTGTTTCATATTCATCATATTTACTCCCAAATTCAAATCCAATCTCAAGTTGTGTTTTCTTGAGTCTCAATAGACTAGGTTTTGTGGAAAAAATGAGTCTAAGTTATGAGTTCTAATGGAAAACATATTCCCATATTTTTATTTAAAACATAAACTCAACCATACTCTACTCATATTCCCTAAAGTTTAAGATCATCATTATTGTATCCTCAAAAGTGTGAAGTCAATTTTGAATTGAAATTTTGAGCTAAAGATTCAATCTGTGATTTATGGGTATGCATGTAGTTGTCATTTCCATTATATGTCTACAATATGTTTCACCACCATATTTGAATAGTTCATAGAGATGGTGTATTCTCTTTTCTTTTTTGTAGAAGGTTGAGCATTAATATCTCATGAAAAGGTGTATGAAAAGAATAATATTTTCGATCTACTACCAATGATATGTTTCTCTCCCAATAGGTAAATTCTCTTAAAAAATTCAGATATTTAAATAAACAATAATACATACTTTTCTGAACATTTCCTAGTTTGAATTACAACTTACCAAAATTGTGGTTGTGAAAAACAAGGTCATGAAATGAGTGAGATGATTTATCTTCCATAAATCTAACAAGAATTTCTCCTACATAGACATCATTTATCACATCAAGAAGAAATCAATCATGCCAAATCATAAGTAAGCTAATGACACAACACCCACTGCCTCAACAGGTTCTGCGTGACCTCCCTGTCTTAGGATTGTTCTTTATCTTCCCCTTGAGCTGGATTGACTCTTTGATTTCCCTACAGGAAACCCCCCACACACACACGAGTGTGTATCCATAGGTCCTTATGAGTTACGCCTATACAACCAAGCACCAAGTGCTAAATCACTCCCTCGTGATCATTGATATGACCACATCCTTCACCCGAAAGGATACTTCGGGTTTCGCGACTTCGCGATCCTAGATGTGAGTCTTCCTGTCTCTTCAATCGCCGAAACCTTGAAAAGGCTAATGGGTCTCTGAATCCTCCCTTTGAATTTTCCTGATGTGACCTACAACTATGAACTGGGGCCCAAACACTTCGGTACCTCAGGATTTCTCTTATCGATGTTTTGCGATGTAGTAACTCCTTTCGTCAACTTCCGAAACTGTGACAACCCCGTGCCACAAATCAACGGCTCTGAGATCCCAATGATCTGAGTGTCCTGATCCTATCGAGACTTCATGAATCGGGAGTTCATGACTCTCAACTCTGAGTCACAACCTCCTCCACTTCCCAAATTCCGAAACACGAAATTCAAGCACGAGATCAACGGTTCCTATTGATCCGAATCCAACGACCACCATTCCTCTTGAGCTTCTATCACCTAAAAAATCTCGGCCTTATCTCCCTTGTTGGTTAACTAGATCCAATGGCCCACAGTAGATCGACACTTCCCCTAGAAGCGTTTCCACCGTCCTTTCCGTTTTTAACACTCCTTTGCCAAACACTCTGGCGTCAACCCTTCTAAACTTTCCCTCTTACGGGTGACCTCGACCTTCGTCTCCCTTTGAACACTTCAAAGGTTCTATCCCTTTTGAGCTTAGATTCTCTCAAAAATCCAGGACTTTAAGGAATCTCTGCGCGCACACCTTGCGAAATTTGCAAATAACCTCTAGTTATTTGACCCTTCGACTCTATGCACTCCTGAAAATAACAGTCCTTCAATCCTCCCCCTATATTGATAAATTCTAAGACTCTAACCCACCTGTGCACACCTTTCAAGACTCTGTGCTATCCTACACTTCTGCTGGTATGAGAAAAACGATATCTCTCCTGAGTTTCCCGAGATAAAACTCAGAACTCCGTCAACGCACACTTTGCAGATGTTCACTGCACTCCTTGCAAGAATTCACAGAAAGAGAAACAATTGAAACTCATTCTTCCCTTCTCTTAGAATTAATACCTTTAACATGAAATCATACACACAACACAACATTGAAACAAATGCATAAATAGAGAATATAAGCAATTGTATACATACCATTCAACAGATGCAAACAGTAAGCACAATAACACCATAAATTTGAGTCAAAGATTTCATATATTAACTCAAGTGTTCTTGTACATGGGTTCTCCTCTGTGTTATTACTCTCTACAACTCTACAGCTTACTCAACTGATACAATGATACAAGTGAGGGTGTCTTTCTATCCGCTTTTCCCTCCTACACTACAAGCTATCTAATCTGAAATAAAAGCTACAACAACTTTTCATAAATTACAATAAATGCCTCTTTATTCGGCAGATGTGAGAAATGCTCAAGATCTGTTTACAATATCCAAAACATAAATGTAAATACGTCTCCTAGATATTACATTAATGTCTCTTCATTTAAATTTAAAACATTTTCAAAATGTGCATTGGTGCATATCTAGTTGTCTTTGTCTTTGCACTTGCTTTGCTGGTGTGCTTACGATGCTCCTACATCATACTCTCTTGACTGAAAAATTCATGAACCCCTATTCATGAGATCCTGCACCGTCTGTCCATGTCTTTGGATATTTTATTCACTTTCCCAACTGGCATCTTCAATCGAGTGTCCTTTCCACTTGACTAAATATTCAAAATATGTCTTTCTTCGGGTCTTTCTTTCGACTCTCTGATCAATAATATTTTCCATCTGTGGCCTTTCAGCTATAGGCATCTGTTTAACCCATTGGACTTATTTCTGATCCTATGATCTCTCTATTTCATCATCTTTGTAAGGATACAGATCTGTTATGTTGAATATGGGTGATATTCCTACCCCATCTGGTAATTCAATCTCATAAGTGTTTACTTCAAACTTTCTTATGATCTTACAGGACCCAATTTTCTTCATCTTCAGCTTATTGTATGTTCCTCTTGGGAACCTTTCTTTTATGAGATGCGCTAAAACCAAATCACCTACTTCAAACTGAAGTTCTCTTATGTGTTGATCTTCTCTGCGCTTATATTCCTGGTTGGAATTTTGCAATCGCTCCTTAATCTTGCTGTGGAGTTCTTGCATTTTTGCTGAAAAATCCTCTGCCCTAGAACTTCTGAACTTTCTCTGCTCTAAGTCTCTCAAATTGGATACTCCTCTCAACTGCATTCCATACATGATCTGGAATGGGCTTTGTCCTTTTCTCCGGTTTGGTGAATCATTATATGCAAATTTCGCTTGTGGCAGAATATAATCCCACTGACTGTGATGTTCAGCCACCAAACTCCTTAATAAATCTCCCAAGCTTTGGTTTACTACCTCAGTCTTTCCATTCGTCTGAGGATGATATGTTGAGCTAAAAGATAAATTAGTCCCCATATTTTTCCATAACGTTCTCTAGAAATGACCAACAAATTTGGTATCCCTGTCCGATACAATACTCTTGGGTAAGCCGTGAAGTCTAACAACTTATTTGAAAAATAGATTGGCAACATGTGTTGCATCACTGGTCTTCTGACATGGAATGAAATGTGCCATTTTAGAAAATCTATCGATTACCACAAATATTGAATCACAACCTCTCTGTGTCCTCCGCAGTCCTAAAACAAAATCCATGCTCACTGTGTCCCACGGCCTCTCTAGTACTTTCAATGGCTGATACAACCTCGTATTCTGTCTCTTTCCCTTCGTGTGCTGGGAAATTTTTCACCTATTCACGAATTTCTTGACATATGTCCTCATTCATGGCCAATAGTATGACCCATTCAGTTTTGCAAATGTCTTTTCATGGACGAAATGTCTAGCCAATCCTCCACTATGTTTTTCCTTTAGAAGATTCTCTCTCAAAGAACTCTTCGGAATACATAACTGATTTCCCTTGAATAACAGTCCATTCTGAATCAAATATTCGATCCATTGGCTCCTGTCTCTGAGAACTAGATTCTCACATGCTTCATAAGCATTCTTAAAATCTGAATCATCCCTGTACATATCCTTGAAATTAACAAAACCTAAGGTCTTCACTCTAAACTCCTGTAGAATCAAACATTTCCTACTCAAAGCATCATTGACCTTGTTAGCAGTTCCAGAAATATGCTTTATAACAAAAGTAAAATTCTGCATGTATTCAACCCATTTTGCATTCTTCTGGTTCAATTTTTCCCGTCGAGTTATGAATTGTAAAGCATGGTTATCGCTATACAAGACAAACTCTTGTGGGACCAAGTAATGCCTCCATTTCTTCAACGCCTGTATGAATGCATAAAATTCCTTGTCATACATGGAATATTTTATCTTGGTTTCATTCAGTTTCTCATTGAAGTATGCGATCGACCTGTTGTCTTGGCTTAAGACCGCACCAATCATAAATCCACTTGCGTCACATCTCACTTGAAATGTCTTGCTGAAATCTGGTAGAACCAGAACTGGTTGTCCTGTTATCTTCTCCTTCAACAACTTAAAAAATTTTCCTGCCTCCTCTGTCCAATAAAAAGATTTGTGTCTTTTCTTGACTATGTCCATCATATCTGCACGTATCCCACTGAAATTTCTTATGAACTTCCTGTAAAAAATAGCTAATCCATGGAAGCTTATGACTTCAAAGATACTCTTTGGTGATGGCCAATCCTTGATTGTTTTTACCTTCTCAGGATCCATCTTCAATTTGTTCGAAGAGATTACAAAATCCAAATAAATGAGTTTTGTCTTCATGAAAGATGGATTCTTCAAATTGATCAACAACTTCTCTTGCTATAATCTCCTCATCACTGCAGCTAAATTCTCCAGATGTTCTCCTTCAGTCTTACTGAAGATTAGTATATCATCAAGACACATGATTACAAACTTCCCAATGAAATCTCTCAAGACTTCATTCATCAATATCATAAAAGTACTTGGCGTGTTTGTCAAACCAAATGGCATGACAAGCCATTCATATAGTCCTTCATTCGTCTTGAATGTTGATCCGTCGGATCTCAACATATGTGCATGTAAAAGCTATGAATGCTTATCATTAGTTTGCAATTTGATTATTTAAAAGCATTAATGTGATGATTAAATGTTGAAATCTGCAAAACTGAAAGCAATAGAAAGAGAATATGGAACAGAAAATGAGAGACAAGAACAAAAGAGTTTGATAATGGAGTTCACCCCCTTCACTGGGCTACGTCTCCGGGTCCCTCTCCAATGGGTATCGATCCAATTAATGGCTTTAAAAATGGTACAAAATATTTCTGGACATCAACTTCGGCAACATAACAGTATGTTGTACAGAAGCCTTCAAGACCTCCTCTCTGAAAATTACCAAATGGCCTTCAAAATACAAAGAAGCCAATTGATGCAGAGCATGGTCGACTTCAAAAAGAACACAACATTGGAACAATTTTACAACAAAACTCTTTCTTCTGTTCCCCGTCTCTGTAAAACGAATTCAACAGTTATTCAAAACGGAATGTTGGACAAATTGCAATGAATCTCTCCTCCGTCCTCTGTCTGGGTCCTCTGGCAGTTGCTCAAAACGGAATGCTGGACAAATTGAAACGAATTTCTCCTCCATCCACTGGCTGCGTCCTCTGCTCCGTCCTCTGGCAAAACCCTTGGTTATAAAGGTGCAAGTCGAGGGTTCAATCCCGTCTTAGGTGCGTGGGATTCATCTCTGCGAGATTTTTGATAACAAAAAAATCAACTGTTGGCTGAAACAATGGATCACGAGTTCGACTCGCCCACCAAACATTGCACACGCTGTACCATAAATGAACACTAAATGTTTTTACCAAATATAGCAGCGTATGCTTATAACTGCCAACAATATGAAACTATAATCTAGGCACCCTTGTCTAACTGCCAGACCATGGTACAACGATTGATGTGTCCACTCATCGGAGTGACCAATCCATGTCATAAACATTTGTTGAATGGATTAGAACCGTTTTGCTATACATTGGATAGTGGTTGAAAAACATATGCTAAGTCTAGTTGGTGTRACTCATCCTTTTATGCTTTAAATTATTAAATCTTGCTTCTTACCCAATCATTGCATTGCCACTTCATTGCCATTGTACCATTTTTTCTCCTTTATTTGGATCAGTGTAACTTCATGACGAATAACCCCCTGGATCATTTCTCCCCATTGGAGAGCTTTTGGACCTCCAAAAGCCTTTTATTCTGAATTCAAGCAAGAGCATGTTCGTCTCGCTTGTCCTGTATCTTTCATCCATTTTTCCTGGAACCTGTAGTAGTTGTGACCATCATTTCACTATATGTTGCCTCTTTCTCCAACTCATGGAGATGACTTTGATCAATCCTTTTGGTAGGATTATGTATTTCTAATCGGAACTGTGTAAACAAGGTCGTGAAAGTGATCATCCCTAATGATGATTATGTTTCGGTACATGACTATCATCTCATGATGTTGCCCACATTCATAAAGAAGCAATTTAACAAGGTGAAACTT
>JZKD02S1675395.1:282153-298359 GCA_000966675.3 Picea glauca
AAAACTAGTCTTGTGAGACTAAAGAAACATTTGATGAAAATGCTAGTCTCTTGTTTTTAAAGTTAAGGAAGGTTTGTAGTTATGTGATCATATACACCAAGTCTATTACATAGTCTCAAATAATATTTGGATGATGAAATTTATGAGGGTTTTTGGTTGAGGTACAAGTTGGGTACATGCTTGAGACAAGTAGTTGATGAGTTGGCATATACATGGGGTGTATAGTTGATGATGTTGGTACATATTGATGAGTCATAGTTGATGATTACTTGACACATTATTGGTACATACTTGGTACATGGTTGGTTTCACTTTTTTATGGTACAGGTTGATTACATATTGTTTGGTACAGGTTGGTGCATGGTTGATGCACTTGTTTATGGTACATGTTGATTACAGGTTGAGGTATAGGTTGATGCATGGTTTATGCATGGTTCATGTTTATTGGTACATGTTTAGAGCGGTATATCTCACAGTGATAGTGTGATAGTGGTTCCATCATTCTACTTCTGCTTCAAGGTGGTTGGATGGGGCAAGGACAGGTGGTTGTAGCCACCTTCCGGTTGTAGTCGAAAAACATAGGGGTTGTAGCCTCCTTCTGGTTGTAGCCAGAGAATTGGGGATTTGGATCTTCCCTCAAGTTGTAGCCTAAGAAAATAGGGGGTTGGAGCCTCCTTTCAGTTGCATATGGAAAACAAAGGAATTTGGTGCTTCCAATTAATGTAATTCTTCAAGACATATAAGATAAAGAATTCTGTGGTTTTCTCCCGATTTGGGTTTCCACGTAAAACAATGGTGTATTGTGTATGTGTGTGATTGTTCATTTATTATTGCTCATTATTGGATAATAATTGTACATTGATATAACACTTGGATTATTTGGAGAAAAATGATTATAATTACGCTATTACTGATTCACCCCCCCTCTCAGTAATCCAACAATTATATCCTCTTGAGAGAAAACCAAATTAATGATAAAAACATGATGAAGATGGATTATTTGGTGAAAATAAATCTATACAATTAATTATGTAATAAGGAAAATGACCTAAAAAAGGAAAAGATAAAAAATACTAAGGACCTAAGTTAAAACCTAGTAACAAAAAATATCAACTTATTGGACATAATTCAAAGCAAGAAAAATCACCCTAAACTAACTAGGATACTCCTACCTTAACATGGTCTATGTCCCAATATAACCATTCGAAAATGTTTATCAAGTGAAATTAAAATGCCAATGTATCCATCCAAGGATTTGAATACCTATAGGAAAGTCAGGTCTTTGCACAGGCCTATGTGATTGATAAACTATGCAATGTTTAATTGAAATATTAAAGCATTACAAAAATGATTTATAGTGATAAGGAGTGCACGCTTACCATTATGTCTATATTAATGAGAAAAATGTGACTCCAAACAAGTTGCAATGAGATCATGAAAATTATTTTGATAATGTTGGAGTGTTTGAAAGAAATATGAAGTTGAGTAACATACCTATTCATGGTGATTGATGGGAAATTATGAAATAATGCTTGCTAAAGATGGAATTTTGTTCAAATCATTATTACCTTTTGTTGGAATATTGAGAGGGGGGGTGAATCAATATTACCCTTTTTCAACAATCAGCAGTTGCTTTTATATTTTGTTAATTACCATAATAGATCAACAATAGACTTGTTTGTAAAATCAATTATATAAATATAATTAATAAGAATTACAAGGATTTTATGAAGAATAGTGAAGGACACCAATCCTTTTTAGAGCACCAACTCTAGGAGACACAAATCCCCTTATTCAGGGAATCAACCCTAGGAAGCACTAACTCCCTTTTCTTTAGGGAACCAACCCTAGGAAGCACTAACTCCCTTATATTTAGGGAACCAACCCTAGGAAGCACCGACTCCTTTGTATTTAGGGAACCAACCCTAGGAAACACCAACTCCCTTATCTTTAGGGAACCAACCCTAGGAAGCACCAACTCCCTTGTTTTTAGGGCACCAACCTTAGGAAGCACCAACTCCCTTGTATTTAGGGAACCAACCCTAGGAAGCACCAACTCCCTTAAATTACACTTAAAGGATATGAATCCTTCCATGCTCCTCCCTTCCACCCTCACTTCATAAGAATCATCAGTTCTTTTTCTTGGACTCTGTTGATGTTTTGATCTTCTGATCTGGACTACAAAGACACTTTCTTCTCACCATTATTTCTCATTTCTATACTCTTACAACTGGTGTGAGCTATGAAGCATTGTGTCACTTTATTTGGACCATCATACCTCTTCATTTTAAATTAACGATAATCTCTATTATTATTAAAACATTATTGTGAAGGCTTTTAATTTAGTGAGAGTGATTTTCAAAAATTGATCACAGGTATGGATCGATTTATTTAACTTGATTCCATGTCTCCGCAAATATTGTATAAATCGAATCCTTTAGAGGCGCTTCCTTCAAACCATTTACATGTGACCATATGTGCAAAACCATGAGCTTATTAATTAATATATGTACCTAGCACCTAATGGATTATGTGTTCATAACCCATGACCGGGGGTTGGAGCCTAGTCCTCCAATACTTTGGCCTTCGAGCATTTTCTCTCTCATCCAATATTTTAGAGTTTCAACTCTCCGAAGTGGTTACCTCTCACAAGGGTTGATATGATGGTTGGCGTGATTTCTGGAACCAAATCAACAGTCTAGATTTGATCCTTACACTTCTTAATCCAACAAATATGACTTAATCAAAGGTTGATATGGAAGAGCACTATTTACTTAGGGACTTCAAGCCTATGCAATATTTCAACATTCTGGAGTACATTTTGTCGAAGTGCTTATTATCAATTTCTTCTTGATAACCTCCACATGTCTAGGAGCTAGGACCGTATGCTTAACCATTTCAAGCATTTGTTCATTCAATGATATCGACTATGAATCTTCCTTCTCAACGAATGGTCAGACCTTACTTCATATCTTCGGGACTTCGGGGGTTCAGAGGTCCAGTTAATTGTTGTTCCAATTTCCATCAGAGTTGGTCAGTGTCGAAGTGGTCAACCTGGGAGAACTTATGCCATTTTTCCACTGCATTTTTATCTAACAGTTATGTGAGAATCCAGGGGATCTTAGGTCAATGGTTAGTATTGAATTTGACCTTCGTCGCTTCGGGTAATTGTTGGTTTCCCCGAAGGACAAAATCTCGAAGTGACGTAACTTGCTGACATCATTGTTGACTTGGCACTGGCTGAGTGGATCTCACGCGTCACTTAGATTTTAGGCTTTCATGTACCTAAAATTCCAACTAGACCTTGACACTTGTCACCATTTGATTGTGCCATGTGTCCTTACTGACATGGCCTTGTTTACGTGGCACATGTCCTCCTCCTAGTCGTAGGTTGATATGAATCCTTGATCCAACGAGTATGATCATCTCTTAGATCAATGGTCCATATTTATTTTCGGCATTCGTCATTCAGGACTTCAAATTATTCGATCCAAATTCTCAGTTCTCTTGAAGTGAGATTCCTCGAATAAACCTCAAGCATGTTGAATTAATCTAACGATCCATCTTTGACTCGAAATTCTTAACATGATCCAACATTTGTCAATATTTTGGCTATTAGGGATATCGTGAATCTTTGATCCAATGGATGTGATCAGTTCTAGATCAATGGTCTAGATTGATTTTAGCCTTCGGGACTTTGGGTTATTCATTCCTAATTCTCAATTTTCTGAAGTGATATTCCCTGAATAAACCTCGAGCAACTTGACTTCATCTAACAATCCATCTTTGACGTGAGAAGCTTAACACGATCCAATAGTTTTTGGGATTTCGGTTATTTCTAGATCTCATGAATTCTTGATCCAACAACTATGATTAGTTATAGATCAATGGTCTAGATTCATTTTAGCATTCAGGACTTTGGGTTATCCGTTCCCAATTCTCAATTTTCACGAAGTGATATTCCCCGATTAAACCTTGACTTCATCTAACAGTCGATAATTCTCCTGTAGTAGATCAACGATCGGGGATGATTTTGAAACTGAAACTTGTGCAATCTTTAACTCAACCCTTGTATCCTAGAATCATTCCTTGTCATTGATATACATTTATTGAGATCTGACGATCGAGACTTAATCATATGTTTAATATAAAGGTCCTCCTTTGTAACTCCCATATCTGACGATCTTGGTTTGTCCCGAAATCTACATCAGTGGACATGATTCTCCCTCGATTCTTTTATAGTTTTACTATGGGGATTTCAATCCTGATCATGTTTTCTACATTGTGCTTTCCCTTCTGATATTTTTTAGTTTTGTACTTGGATTATAACTGATCAAGATCATTGATCTATTGGGAATTTGATCCTGATGGTGTTTCTACATTGCGTTTATCTTGTGGAATCTAATATGCTACCTCTCCTGAGATTTAGGTAGATTCCTCTACATTTTGTTCATAACAACTCATAATTCCTACAATGCGCTTTCCCTTCTGATATTTTTAGTTTTGTACTTGGATTCTAACTGATCAAGATCATTGATCTATTGGTAATTTGATCCCAATGGTGTTTCTACATTGCTCTGATTTTTTGAAATCTAATACGCTGCCTCTCCTGAGCTTTAGGTAGATTCCTCTGCATGTTTGTTCATAACAACTCATCATCACATTGTAATGACATTGACTGTTGACATAAATGACAACACATCAATGCAAATATGTCCAACAATCTCCCCCTTTTTCATTAAGGGAAACACACTAACTTCATACACAAACTCCCCCTGTGATGACGATTCTCTCCTCTGAAGTTACTCTCCCCCTTTGAAATCAATGGAAAAGGGTTTCTCCCCTTATGATTAATCTTTTTCTATCTATATGTTGCTGACCGAAATCTGAACTCGGGTAACTCCCCCTGCAATCATTCTCTTCTTGACATAACTGAATGACTCCCCCTGTCAATATTCTCTCTCTGCCTTTGACTTTCCCCCCCTTTGTTTCTAAAAGGGTGGTTCTTCCTGACAAGGTTTCCCCCCCTGTCATCTCTACAATATGCCATGTATACCACTATATAACATACTAACTTCCATTTTAGGGTTTGTCCACTTATAACCACTTTGGAACCAATGCATGATCATATCACATGACTTTACTGAGAGAATACATAACCTGCATAGTTCCTAGGAAGATTAAGACCTGCAACAAACTATGTCAGAAACTGCATAGAGTTATACCATCAAACCATGATGCTTTTGATGATCCTATTTATCTATTCATTTTTTTTGTGCCTCAATGCTCGTGGGAGTATCAAAAGGAGTTTTAGTGGATCATTAAAATAGCATTGGAAAACTTCTAATATCGTCATCACTCAATTCTTCTGGTTGTTCTACTCTTGAAGATTCATCATCATTGTCACCATTTAGTGCACCAAAAGCTTCTTTATCCTTGTTTTCAAAATATTCCTTTTTTAATTTCCATTTGTTGGGTAATGGATAATATTCTTGTATGGCATTATCAAGTTCTGGAATTGTGTCATATTTTTATTTAGGATTTTTCTTGTCTTGAGCTTGATCTACTTTATATGCATAGCTTTGATTATTATATTCTTCATTAGAAGTTTTACCCACCAATATCCTATTATTAACTTCAACAATTTTAGGAGCAATATATTCATCATCTTTCTTKCTTGGTACTTCAGATTTTCTTTTCCATATCTTCTTATTTTGTTTGTTAGGGTTTCCTRTCTKTAAGGATTGCATTGGTAATCTACCTTCTYTGGTTTTATGATCRTAGTTGTTKCATTTTTGACATTCAATATTGAAGTTTTGCAAAGGAGGAAATGAGTTGTAGTTTCTCTTCTATGTATTGTACCTATTGTTCTTATATCTTTGGACATTTCTGTTATTGTATTGTCCATAATCTTTGCATTGTACTATCGTATGACCAAAATTATTGCAAGAGTAGCAATATCCAATAAATAGATATTATTAGGGGGATTCCTTATGGTGATTGTATTCTTCCTGTCATTTTTTACTTTAGTAGGGAATGTTGATTTATGTTTATGTGGAATAGTTTTCAATGGTATCATATTTTCTTTATTATCTTCTCTTATTGAGGATCCCTTTAGAGCATATGCGTAACTGATTGGTCTTTTGAAAGATCCTTGTGATGTACAAGTTGAGTCTTGGGTGTATCCCAAATCAGTCTTGTTGTTTGGTGACCTCTCACTACTGATAATTTCATCCAAGATCTTTGAACTATTTCCATATTTTGATCCTTTCTTTTCTTTCTCAATTTCATTTTTTAGCAGCTTAATCTTAGCTTCTAGTTTCTCACTGCTAACGGGGAAAATCCCCTTATTACTATACTAGGGTCAAAGTATAGGCAGAGCTATGATCTCCCTTAAAAGACAATCTAATTCCTAAAATACCCCAAACACTCTAAATAGATGAATAGAGAGAGATAGGAAAGTAGGTTAGAAGTAGTACCTTTAGTCCACTGTTCGATGTAGACCAACTCTAGCTTTGTAGCTCCCAGGATGCAAGTATCCTCCCAAAGATGACCTGCAAAAACACTTAGGAAAGCAACGCTACAAATATTCTATCTCTACTCATCAAGATTAGGGTTACATATAAACCATTATGCATAAATCAAATGAAAAACATAAAGATATCATTTGGGACGGGAAAAAGATTCTTTTATTCAAATCCAAAGATTGAAAATTACAACCTTTGTAGGCCGACGCTCCATGAACCTGGTCTGGGATCCTATTGGCAGCAACACATGATTTTCGATATTGTACACGATTGAAAGAATTTTCATCTTTCTGTAGCTGCCATCAACCCGTCTATACACACTTTTCTGATTTTATTATGACTTATTGGGTTAAAGCCCACTTCATTAATTTTTACTATTTCGATTTTCGATTGTTTTATCTTTAATTCATGGATGCAAGCATGAATTAAACATAAAACTTGGTTTGTTTTTTTAATAATTTTCATCCTTAGGTATATCGTTCAACAAACCATTCATATGAAATTGAAATAGAAATCTTATAAAATGGTTGTTAGACCCATTTTTTTGTGTTAATACGATTATTGTTTCAATGGTTTGATAGTTTTCGATTTGTGAAGAGACTTTGATATTTTTTTGATAGTCTTGTCATGAATTCGATGTTCGTACCAATAGTCATACAAATGAATACACACATGTTGTACTCGCGTTTTCACCTCACCTTGGTGGCTTAACATATTAATGAGCCATTCGTTACATGCATAGGGTTTTGATACTCTATATGTTTGGCTCTCATCACAAGGGATGGTAAGGATTACAATCAAACCCTTGGTTTTCACTCCCACTATTCGAGTTATGATAACATACAGGCTATGTTATTTTTATGTCTCCACTCTCCATTCAAAATTGTTTCTGTTGCTCACATGATTCGAACCTAAAACTATCCAAAGTAACCCTTGTTGCATTCTGGTTACATTTGTCATGGTGCTTTTCGTTCACTTGGAGCCGAATGGATGCCAGGCTTTACTTTCTCACGACGATGTGATTGAGGACCTAAAAATACAGGTCTGGGATGTTTTCCTTAAGAAATTTGAAGGTTATAATCTTCAAGTGGCTAAATATTTCGCACAAACCTTCGATGGTTTCAAAGCGAAAATGGTGACACACAGTTAGAATTGATCGAGGAGTTTGTGAGAAAAGCAATAGGGATTCCATCAAAGGGTGAAAAATGGTTCAAAAACGCCCGAATTGAAGGAGTCTCATGGAGTCTGTTTATGACATCCCAAAATATCAATTGTTGTGTAAAAGGTATTTCTATCTCCCTGTTAAAACCTAGATGGAACAGTTTGTTGTTAATTCTCAAGAAATTCATGACATGTGAAGGTCAATACAGATTGGTCTTCCTCTACCATATCTGTTTACTCATGCATTTCATTGGTTTCAATTTAGATATGCCATTTTACTTGTTGAGAAGCCTTTATAAGATGTCCAAATGATATAAAAGACAAGGTGTTGATTCAAGCCTGTTCCATCATGGATTAGTCAAGATATTGTTGATGTATCACCTGTTGCCCGTAGGTGACTGTTGGGAGAATTTTTTGATGAGGAATGGTTTTTCCCAGACTGTTCTTACAACAAACCCTAACTTAGACAAGACACTGATTGAAGACCAGTTCGGTATTTAGATCAATGGACCATATTTTATCAACATAAACCCTCTAAACATCGGGACGCCGAGTAAGTCTTCACCTGCAGGATTTGTTGAGCAAGAGATTGTTGAATTGAAGGTAATTGACCCTCTTATGCCTGATATTGATGCTAGCCTGAACGTTTTTATTAAATCAGATGTCGAGAAACCTTGGAAAGGAACAAAAAAACAATGCAGGTCACCTAATTTCGAGGAAACTAAGGAACCGAAACGATCCTCATCTGAGCTCGATTAGTCTGATCAAGATCGATGAGGGTTTGGATCCTAAGATAGAGGATTTTCTAGTTCGAGAAGATCCATAACTGGAGGGTTCCAAGAGGGAAGTTATCAATCCTACTGAACCTTATGATTTCATGACACATTTTGCACCATGCCTTAAAGGTAAAGAAGGGTTCTCTGGTATTATGCATGATCAGAAGAAAACAACAGGTAAGACTGATACATCCTTGTTTGAATATAGACTTCATCGACCTGCCATCTCTCCTGTACAATGTGATGTCTGTTTCCATTGGGTCGAGCAGTATTACACCGACATTCCTCTCCTATAGTCCAAAATTAAAACTCTTACTACCCAGAATGATTTGTTGAGGCAAGGAAACCGTGATCTCAAGGTGTACGCTGAGAGGAAATATAAACTTATTAAGAGAGCAGGAAACATAGTCATCAAGAATGCAACTAGTGTAAGGGCGATAATAAATTCTGAACTGCCTGACCCCTCTTTAGTTAACTTTTAATGGTAAACAATTTGATTTTATTTTTCGTTTTATCTTTGTTATCTAATTCAAAATAAATTGATTTGAAGTTTGATTTGATTTACTAAAATTAAAACTCGTTATAGAATCTTCAATTCTGTAGCCAAGTCTCTTTTTACAAAAATTAGTAATTAGTTATGATTATTTTTTTTTCTGATTTATTAATTTTTTTTTTTAGGAAATTGGAGATGTTGTTGCTGATTATTGGGAGGAAATATCTTTCAATTATACGCAAGTGATTAGGATTTTCTTTTTCTTCATGTTTTATAGAAACTTTGATCTATTTTTTATGAAACCAACTTTGTTATAAGTGGTTTCCAAAACCACTATTTTGGTAATTTTACTTTATGTTGGGAGATCCATCTCTATCCTGTGAGATATGAGTATCTAGATCCCATGATAATTTAAATACTATTCACTTTGTTAGTGAAAAACATATTTTCTTGGAACAGATTATTGACATGTAATTCTCACAACTGAATGGACCAGTGATTTCCATTGCGGCTTTAGAACTGGTTGTCACTGTTCCATTTATGTTTTTCCTTTTATTATGGAAGATTGATATGTTATGCAACTTTAGTCTCATTAGCATGTGATGTTTCATTTTATTCAGTGTTTTAAATTTTGTCTATAATTTTTTGTTTCATATAATATATATGTGATCATCATTTCAACTTTAATATCATGATTTATCCTTGATGTTTAGTTGATGTATCCAACGAATGTTTCATATTAAAGTTTCTTTTACTATAATCATTCATAATCACAAGATCACTGGATCTACATTTTTTCTACTCTGTCTTATATCCAAACTGTCAATAAACACCTTGAGTTTATTCAAGAGATGTTAGTACAAGTATGTCACAGATTTCTCTCACAAACAAGATAGTTGGAGGTTTGGACTACATAAATACATAGACACAGTATAAAGCTAATCTCAGGTTAGCTTTATTCACGTTCAATTTCTGTTATCGGTTTGTTTATTATCAAAATAGGACAATTCAAATTGGTTGTCACCATTACTCTATCCTTGTTTCAAATCATGTTTTATTAGTATCTTTTTTAAGTTCTTAGATCTTAGATTATAAAACATAAAATATAAAAATATGTGCTTTCTTTATCTACTTTCGAAAAAAATTAACAAACATTGATTTCACAAGGCATTCACCAAAAACTTACAATTTTTAAATACTCTGTTTATAATCACATGTTTATATTTCTGGAAACACTTGTAAATAATTAGATTAAAGTATATAGTATTATAGTTTTAGCTTTAGAGTAGTTTATTTCTTTTCTTTTGTTTTAGGACCCTAGTTGGCTAATGGAGCCATTAAACCCGTCAGAATAGACTACACCAAATGGCTTGGGTTAATTAGACAACCCCGGTCCGGATCTATTCTCCCAGTTGACGGTGTGTCACCTACGCCCATCAACAAATGACACTAGAAGGAGGGCCTGAATTCAATTGATGGCACGTGGAGGTCGCAAGAATCCTCCCCCGCACACTCGCTCCCCTTTCGTAACATGTAGTTGCTCAGACAACAACGTTACATTTGAAACAATATCTACCTTAAACGATAACCCTGAGTTTCCCGTTGAACAAATGACACCAGTTCCTCGAGGGGCCAACGTCCAAGAAATTGTTCGTCAGTCACTTATAAGAATGCATAGTGCTTTAGCCCATATTAGACAACCAGGTAGACCACTTAATCAACCCCTTGATTTCTCGGATATTCGAGAACAACTGCAAGGCACTGGTCTACTCCCAAACTTGTTAGGTGAAAATACTACCAATCCTATTGAAATTCCTATCCTTGGAGCTAGGGGATATGGTATTCCACCTTCCCCACCTGAGTCATCTCCATCCTCTTCAGGGGGAGAGTCTTTAGACAAAGGCAGTTCCTCATCAGGACCATCATAGCCTTCGACACCACCAACGCCCATGGCCAATCAAAACAATCCTGCTAGACCTTGGCTCGATCAAGATGTCATGGATGTACCCGGACCTCAACACCCATTACCAAAACATCCAGAGAAATGGTTACCCAAATTTGATCTGGATTCAAAACAATCCGCTGAAGATCACATCAAAAAATTTATGTTGGCCATTAGACTCCAGAGTGTTTAACACGAGGATGTAGTATGCATATTATTTCCTTATACTTTTGAGGGAAATGCCTCCACATGGTATTTCACTCAACAGACCCAAACCATTGTTTCTTGGGACAAGTTTGAAACTTGTTTCTTGGAAAAATTTGGGGATGATAAATCTCTGGAAGTCTTGGTTATGGAACTTTCCAGCTTAAAAATGAATCCTAAGGAAAAAGTGAAATATTTTAACCAAAGATTTCTTACGTTAAAAAATAAAATCCCTGCATATTCAATGCCCCCTGAAAGCCTAATTGTCACATATTACACTAAAGTTATGCATAATAACATATCAATTTGGGTCAAAAGGTCTAAAAAGAACACACCATTAGAAGCCTTTGAGGAGGCAAGACAAATTGAAAAGGATATATTAAGCTTAAAATACAATCTCAATAGTGAAGCTAAAACAAATTCATCCTCTAAAAAGAAAATAGAAATCCTTACTAGGCCTCCTCAAGCTAAAAATCAACCAGAAATTTTAGACTTACAAAGCTTGCAGAAATCTTTCCAAAATCTGTCCAACCAGGTCATTGACTTGAAGAGATCAGCCGAGGAGGCATCCACAAGAAAATGAAGTTTTAAACCTCCTTTCAGAAAACCTTTTCTTCCCAACCAACCGAACCCGACCACTAAAGGTCTAAATTTTGAAAGCTCGAAGTACGCTTTGAAAACCATCTTAGAAGCACATGATAATTCTGCTTCTGTCCCTCCTGAAAGTTCTGAAGATGTAGTTGAGGAAGAAGTGCTGGAAGAGGAGGAATCATCTCCCAATATCTTCAGTCACTTCTCGGACAGTATCTTCCAAGAAAATTTTGAAACTGTTCACCACTACAACACAAGAATCAAAACACAAAACAAACCTTCTTCCGAAGTTAGTAATAATGTGTTTCCAAAATAGTCAAAGCAAGCTTAAATTAAACAAAGTTTAACAACCCCTGTTTTAGAATACGATTTAATTAAAGATTTGAAAAAATTGAGGGCTAATATTTATGTTTTTGAGTTGCTGAAATTCCCCCTTATTTTATAGAAAATGCTTCAAAGTATCGTTGAAAACAGTAAAAACAACGATCCTAGTAGCAATAAATCAACAGAAAATGGTTCAAATATAGCTAGAAAAGTCCCAACTAAAACAACGTCTTAACTTCCAAATAAAATGGATTTAGATGAAAAAAATGTAGCAAATGTAGATAAAACTATTTTAGGGACAATAGTTAAAGATCAACAAAATTCTGTTGTTAACACTTGGAAAAATGTCCCTCCTTTTTTGTTAACCTTTGAAATTTTCAATAGGAATGTACATAATTTTATGGTCGATTCTGGTGCATCGTCAAACATGATGCCTCTATCTGTTTGTCAAAAAATTAATGCAGAAGTTAAACCTTCTGATCTCAAAATCATTCAGCGTGATCGAACAAATGTTAAAGTAATTGGTGAGCTTAAGAATGTTCTAGTTAGATTATCTTCCAATCCTAAGGTTCACTAGATAATTGACATTACGTTGTGGATATCCCTAAATTTTATGGTTTGTTTTTTAGCAGGGACTAGTCTAAACAGCTGCATGGCTACTTTGCCACATATTGGTCTCATGTGTGGCTTCCTAAAAATGGACAACCCAACAAGATCAAGATAAATAGAGAATGTTATCTGAAGCACACTGTGACAGATCTAAATGATGCAAATGAACCTTTCACTGCATCTGCTAATTCATTTGAAATGCAAGGAATGAACACCTTCTTTGGTAATTTCATGACCAAAATTTCTCCTATTACTGATCCTGGGCAGCAATCAAAAGTTATGACCTATACTCAGGCATATGCTTTGCCAAGTGTGCCAAATACTGCCGACGTAGCCCAAATCTGGTCATTATACTTTGATGGGTCCAAATCCAAAGAAGGAGTAGGTGTAGGTTGTGTACTCATCGATATTGCAGGTAGTAAGAATTTTATTGCTTGTAGGTTAGAGTTTGAATGCACTAATAACAATGCCGAGTACGAAGCACTTGTACAAGGGCTCAGGAAAGATTTGGATATGGACTTGCAGAATTTGATGGTATTTGGTAATTCAAAAATCATGGTTAGGCAGGTAAGAAAATCCATACATTGTTTATCACCACATCTGAAAAGATACCAAACTGAGTTATGGAGTTTAATGCAAAAATTTTCAGCATTTAACAAAAAATCGATTCCTAGACTAAGTAATTCAGAGGTTGATTTATTGGCTAACGTCGCTTCTAAATTATTGCCCGCAGAAGGTCTTTATCCTAATGTGTTTTCGATTGAATTGTTGTTCAGGCCGTCGATCCTGGATAACATCACCAATTGGAGAGTGTTTGACGATGACCAATAGATCATCAACTTCTAGCATATGGAAGACACCTTCCAAGGTGCAGTCATTGATGAAGGCACTCACGATGAGAACCTCCAAAACTTCACGGTAATATTAGATCAGAGATATCCTGAATCGACATCTAATCTGGTAAACTCTATTCCTAGATCTGTTGTAAGACTATAGAAGTTTTATGACTTGCATGATAAATTTAGAGGGACAATTAATTGTAAAACGAACAGTTCTTCTTTGATTTATGAGTCGGTTAATTTAGGAACAAAGGACAATCCTCAAAGCATTAATCTAGGGACGGGATGCTCTGAACAAGAACGATATGCTTTTATAAAAATTTAAAAATAATTTAAAGATGTTTTTTCTTGGACCTATGATGACTTGAAAACAATCGACCCTAACATCATACAACATGTCATCCCCATGAAACCCCGGTCTCATCCTTTTCAACAGAAATTAAGGAAGATGCACCCTAAATTAGAACCCACCATTAAAAAAGAACTGAATAAATTACTAACTACAAAGATAATTTTCCCGGTAAGGCACACATAGTGGGTGTCTAATCTAGTTCTTGTAAGGAAGAGAAGTGGTGAAATTCGACTATGTGTCGATTTTAGAAATCTAAACCGAGCATCTGATAAATATAACTAACCTGTTCATCCAATGGAACAAATTTTACAACAAGTGTCTGGTTTCAAAAGACTGTCTTTGTTAGATGGATTTTCGGGATACAACCAGGTCCTCATGTCTCCCCCATATTAGCTTAAAACCACATTTCACACCCCATGGGGCATTTATGCCTACAGGAAGATGAATTTTGGACTTATGAACACCGACGCCACTTTCCAGAGAGAAATGGACATTGCTTTCCATGGTATAATAAACCAATCAATCATGGTCTATCTTGATGATGCCACTATCTTCTCTAAAAACAAGAAAGATCACTTGTCTCACCTCAGGGTTATCCTGGAACGATGTCGCAAGTTCGGTATATCTCTCAACCCTAAGAAATCAGTCTTTGTAGTAGAGTAAGGTAAAATTCTTGTGTTTATAGTGTCTAAATATGGAATGATTATTGACCCTGAAATAACCGAATCTATTGCTAAAATCTCCCCTCCCTCTTCCAAAAAATCCATGCAGCCCTTTTTGGGCAAGATTAATTTCGTCAGAAGATTTGTCCCAAGTTTATCGGAAATGGTAAGACCATTGCAGAATTTAATTAAAAAGGATGTTCTGTACCATTGGGGACCACAAGAAAGTCATGATTTTGATTCCATTATAAAATCAATAGTAGAAGCTCCTTCCTTGATGAGCCCCGATTTTTCTCAAGATTTCATGCTTTACACCTTTGCTTCTGACCGATCTTATGTTGATGTGTTAACACCAAAAAATGTTGAAAGTAATGAGATACCCATTTCCTTCATGAGCTCAGCTTTCAAAGGAGCATATATTAACTACCCAACAATGGATCAACATGCATATGTTGTTTTTAAAGCAATGAAACACTTCCGGTCATACCTGCTGAAATCCATAACCAAGGTTATTGTTCCTTACCCAGCTGTAAGAAACCTGTTAGTACAAAAATAACTGGGTGAGAAAAGGGAAAATTGGATGACGTCGTTACAGTAATATGACCTTGAAATAGCTCCTACACATATTGTTAGAGGTCATGGCCTATGTAAACTAGTGGTTGATTCAGTTAAATAACATGAAGGTCAAATCAACACCTTAACTATAAATCAACATAACAGAAAACAGATCAACTGTGCACAAGTTGTTGCCAACTCTTGGTATGAGAACACTAAATTTTATTTGAAACATGGATCTTCTCCTCATTATCTTGATACTAAAAATAGAATAGCACTCAGGTTAAAATCTACATCTTTCCAGTTAATTAATGATGTATTATTTCGAAAGAACTTTGATGGTGTTCATGCATTGTTTAGAAAAGGATGAATCAGAGAAAGTACTATCTGAACTTCATGCAGGTGAAGCTGGTGGCCACTTCAGTGGAGACATCACTGCTCACAAAGTGTTAAGAGTTGGGTACTATTGGCCCACTTTGTTTAAATATGCCCATGCATTGTGTCGTAAATGCATAATCTGCCAGAAGGCTACAGGACGGGTGAAAAAGGCAGCATTCCCTTTGAAGCCTATCACTATAGATTCCCCTTTTCAGTAATGGGGTCTTGACATCATAGGACCAATTAATCCTTATTATTCAAAAAAACACAAGTATATCATTACAACAATGGATTATTTTACCAGATGGTCTGAAGTTGTACCTTTGAAAGTGGTAAATACAAATCAGGTAGTATGTTTCCTTAACTCCCATATCATCACTCAATTCGACATTCCTGAATGTTTGGTCTTTGATAACGCCGCCTACTTTTCATCCCTCGATATGAACATTTTTTCTTTGGAAAAAGGGATTAAACTGAAATATTCTGCCAACTACTACCCTCAAGATAATGGTTTAGAAGAATCAACAAACAAAAATTTAATCAAGATCATTAAGAGGGAAGTTTCAGGGAATCATAAGAACTGGCACAATGCATTGTATAATGCACTTTGGGCTGATAGGGTGACACCAAAAGTCTCTGTTGGTAATTCCCCTTTCTTTCTCATCTACGGAAGAGAAGCAATTCTCCCTCCACATGTTCTACTTCCTTCTCTGCAATTATCGCAGAAAGTTCAAGAAGAGGAGTGCCCTCCCCTAGAAAGTCGAATTAATGCCTTGTTAAAATTGGAGGAAGT
>JZKD02S1675395.1:298409-309353 GCA_000966675.3 Picea glauca
TAACTTTCTTCCTTGGATTTCAAATCACTGGGTCACCGAAAGGAATGTTTATTACTTAGTCCAAATACCTAAAAGAGATACTTAAAAAGTTTGGAATGGATGAAAGTGCACATGTTAGCACTCCAATGACAACCAATTGCAAACTCAACAAGGAATATGAGTCACCTTCTGTAGATTCAACTCTCTATAGATATATGGTTGGGAGCCTACTATATTTGACTGCATCTAGACTTTATATCATGCAGGTAGTAGGAATGGTGGAAATATTTCAATCATCTCCAAAGGAATCACATTTGCTGGATGTCAAGATAATATTTAGATATCTTAAGGGCACATCAGAGTTTGGCTTATGGCATCCAAAAAATAAAGGATTTGAACTAATTTGTTACACAGATGTTGATTGGGATGGTAGTGTGGATGAAAAAAAGAGCACCAGTGGAAATTCATTTTTCTTATGGGAATGCCTAGTCTCATGGTCAGGTAGAAAATAATCACCAATTTTACTATCTACAACATAGGCCAAATATATTGCATCTGTTGAATGTTTCACTCAAATATTATGGATGATACAAACATGGGAGGATATTAAAATTGAAAGTAATCATTTGATAACTATCTATTGTGAAAATACAAGTTCCATCAACATCTCCAAGAATCTAGTCATGCATGTAAAGACCAAACATATACCCATGAAGTATCATTTCTTGAGAGATAAAGTTAGTGACAAAAGGTTAGATTGGAGTATGTTGGTTCAAAGGAGCATATAGTAGACATATTCACTAAACCAAAGCATTTGAACATATAATTCAAAAGATGGGAGTAATCTCCCTACAATAAAAAATAAAGAGGGCATGATGACAGGGGGAGAAATGTTGACAAGGGGAGTTGTAAAAAATAGAGGATGGAAAAAGGTTCACTGAAAAAAAAAAAAAAAAAAAAAAAGTGTTGTTGACAGGGGGAGAAAGAATAAAAAATCACAAGTAAATTCACTCAAAACAAAAGAAGGCTGAGTAGGAGACAACTGGTGATGAAACTCATTCTAGTATCATAAGCCTTGACATTGATGTCAAAGGGGGAGAAAATAATGGTAAAACAATTACTCATTGTTAGGGGAGAAATTTTTGTTATGATGTGTTTCCATGAATACCAAAGGGGGATATTCATGGAAATATCATGTGGGAATTGATGTCAACATGAAGAAAAGAATTACCATGGTGGAGTATGACATGGAAATGCAGTAAAATATACACGAATACTGAGCTACAAGAACACAATGGACTACTAGAATACATGGGATCGCCTGGTGGAGTTCTTTGAAATAATGAAAGAATAAAAATAAAATAATGAGACAATTTAAATTACTACACTGGTCAAATTGAGTTGTCATGGTGACTTTATATTCTGTTGAGATAGGATCGTGATGAACAAAATGAATAATTTCTAGTTTCCCTCTTGAATACTTTCTCGTGCATTATCATTTCAGAGTGTATTCAAATGGAAATTTGTTGATGTAGCATCGAGAACCCTTGAGTCTGTCAGATCAACACGGTAGTCGATATTTCATAACAAGTTTTGGTCATAATGTTTTCTTGGATGAAGTTGGATGACCCTTCAAACCCAACCAATTTCTAGCAGCGACCAATGGTTAGATCCACGTAGGGAGTTAATTGTTGAATACATTTTCATTGATTTCAAAGGCTAGTAGGTGACCAAATATATGTCAAAGGTTAGTAAGTGATTAAATACAAATGTGACCTTGGTATCGCTTTAATAAATACAAAAGTGGAAAAGTTAAGTGGAAACGAAGTATACGCAAAAGTGGAAATGAAAGTGGACTAAATATATATATGACTTTAATAAATAACAAAAGTTGAAAAGTTAGGTGGAAGTGGAGTTTACGTTAAAGAGAAGTAAATGGAATAAAAAAAAAGGTAAAAGTGAAATTGGATTAAAGAAAAAGGTAAAAGTGAAAGTGGAGTTAAAGAAAAAGGGAAACAATGAAAGAGCACATGGTATTTCCAAACTGTTAGCACTCCATAAATATATTTGGCTGATAAAAAGACGACAAAGGTAACTTTTTCAACCAACTTTGAGACTCGAAACTAGCCTTTCGGATCTAGAGAGGGCTCTCTTAGAAAAGGTGCGATCTCCGCACAAGAAATGGAATAGAAAACAATGGCTAGATTTAACACCGATGATAAAATGTTTCTAGTTATATAGGCATAGAAAAGTAGAACTCGGACTATGGAGTCGGTCTAAGGATGAGATGGAACAAATGACTCAGTGACTGGATTCAAGAGGGAAAGGCTAGGTGAGAAAAAACCTTCAGTGTAAACCGTAAAGTGTGGCGGGAGAAAAAACACGGGAAGAAACTCAAGAGCACCGCTGTGGATGAATTCAGAGTTAGATTGAGAGGAAAAAGTTCTTTCTGAGTGGCGTGAACAAGGGGCACAGTACAACGAATCTGCAAGTTTGAAAATTCGTTCTGAAATAGATGATATGAGATATGAAATAAGAGATAACAGGAAACACATATGCAGAGAAGGAAACACAATACATATGACTATCACAACTAGAATATTTTCATCAAATCAGAGGACATTTTCATTAAATGTCAGTCAAAACTCAAACTACATACAATAGCATTTGTTTCTCAAAATTGCCAACCAACCCTGCTTACATCAAAAAGATGAAATATATAAACGAGGGTGCTGCTTGGGCTGCCCTACTTTCTAACTGATAACCCTAGACTAGGAAAAAATGTGCCACTTGCGCTAGAGACTCTTTGCATGGCACTATCTAAAAGTAGGCAATAATCATGCATGCCTACTAACAACCCTCTTCAGGTTCTCCATGAGGTCTGATCATTGGTCAGGATCCGACATAGGGAAAAATGTGTTGTTGTATCTCTAGATCGGGTATCCTAACGAACAAGTGTCTATCCAAAAATTGTTGTCTGCAATGTTGGTTTCGCCTTCCATTATGCGCCTATTTGCCAGAGAGCTATGCGCAACAAACAATTGTCCAATTATCAGGACCGTTATCAAAATGGTGAGATGCTTCAAAGGACGCATATTAGTCAAAACTGTCATGAAGAAGAATGTCACCCATTAAACTTTCTCTTCTTGTGCGCTAACAAGAGCCACACAGACTTCCCGTTCAGCTGTCCCGCACTCTCCGAGATGCTCCATGTTCCTTTCTTCTGCCAACCTTTGTGCCTCTCATAGCTGGAAAATAATGTTATGAGCCTCTTTATGATTCCTTTTCAGCCGCACCACGTTCCCTCCATGACTCTATGCAGCTGATGCTTCCACGGTCTTGGTCACTAGTTGTCATTTTAATTCCCTGTTCTCCTAATAAAGCTCGAAAATAGCCAGCTTTGCTTTCTTCAACTATTGATATGGCACTTCCTCATTTGTTCCCATGGAATTTTATTTCCTTCTTCTGATCCTGCATTCCCGGATCGATTTCCTGGCAAGCTCTAGCTGGGTGATGTGTTCGAGCAGTCCTTCATCTACGAGTCCGATGCGCGGTCCTTTTGGAATTTGAGCCCTCATGATATCCTTATTCTTTCTCGTCCTACCCCTCCTCCGAGGCAGCTTCTTTTTGGAGGAGGAGGCTCCTGCCATCTCCCTCTTCTGTATGAATTTGTCTATTTTGGCTATTCTGTGAATTTAACTGGTCTCTTCCGTAGCTAAAAAAATAGTTCCTTCCATGTTTTTGGGAATGGTTGTCGAAGGCGCGAAAGAATTCCAATCTCTTTAAGGTTCAAACCTCGTAGTTCTGCCGCTCAGCATGCCCTTTCCTGTACTCTGAGAGGCCTCCATGGCACGACCAAGGTATATTCTGTGCACAACGTTTTGAACAAATGTATCGGGGAGCATCTTTGAACCAATTGGATTGGCAAAGGGAAATCGCAAAAAGCAATTTTGGCCAGGTTCTACGACTGGAGGGCACACCAAGAATATGAGATTTATAGTGAATCGACCAAGAGAGGAAAACATGATGGAAATCAATGAATTTATGGCAACGAGATGTTTCAAGTTGGATTTCAGGTCATTCATGGCAAATCCCCATGTGTGGGATGAAGGTGATATGGTTTTCTGTGCATGTATAATGAGAACACTGCAATTATTCATTCCTTCAGCCTTCATGATGAACTGATAATAACTGTGGAACTTTTTGATGTGACCTTTATTAACCATTTGACTCGACCGAGGTACGTAGAAAATGGATTCTTAACGGGATTCGACCTTTTGGGAAAAGACATTCCCGTACCACGTGTACAGTTTCCGACTTTGACACCCTTTCCCATTTCCAAGGGCCAACCGATGATTTGCTGACTTCAGCCTCATGGCGTTATGTACCTGACCTCACATGTTTGGCACATGTATCATTACGTGACTCAAAACTGACTCTAAATAGAAAGAAAAAATAGGTCGCTAATAACTGGCTCCAACGGGGATGCTATCCTCCCTGTGAGGTAGCAAATAACAGTAAACCCAGTGCCTGACCATTGGGATTTATTTGACATCTAGATACTAAGTAATATAAATGAAGGATGGAAAAAACCAACTAGACTTGATGACACAACTTCTAATACTTCAACATAAACTTAGGGCCTTCACTTCAGGCTTCAATTTTCTGCTAACCTACCGACTCAATGCAAATTTAGCGACTATTTACAATGACGAATGACTCAAATGGACTTTATTACATCAGGTAGTGTTTGAGGAACCTGCCATTTAGAGGCCCCCAACCAAGACACTCTCCACCCGGTCCTTTAAGGAAATAAGCATTGTCTCCACAGTACATGCCGACTTTGTATGGTCCTATCCAAAGGTGATCGAACTTTCCGTGTTTTCCTTTATCTTCATTTCTCACGCCCCATATCAGCACCAGATCTCCCACCTGAAGTTATTCTTGTTTGGAGTTTTTGTCAAAAGCTGGTTTATCCTCCTATGTACATCATTTGGCTTGACCTCCTTCTCTTGCAACAATTTTCTGACTGGCGGTCCTAGTACAGTAGGGAAGATCACGTTTGTGCCATAAATGATCTGAAAAGGTGATGTTGATATGGATTTTTTGGTGGTAATTCGATCTGCCCAAAACACGTAGATAAGCTTCTTGTGTCAGGCTCTCTTGTTGTCTTGCAAGAGCGTTTTGATGATTCTGGTAAGGCTCTTATTCGAGGATTCCACTAACTCATTTCCATGTGGATATTATGTCGTGGAATGCCCCAAGTTTATGTTATAGTATTTATACAACTTCTCCATCCTTTTAGACTTGAATGCAACTGCATTATCTGTTATGTTCTTAACAGGACATCCAAACCTTGACAAAATGTTTGTCTCCAGGAACTGTATGATGACTGCATCGGTGCCTTGCTTTGTGGGGACTACCTCAATCCACTTCGTAAAATAATTGGTGGCCATGAGAATCCATTTATGCTGCGCAAAAGATGGTGGGTTTATCTCTTCTATGAAATCTAGGCCCCATTGCATGAAAGGCGCTTCAAATGAAATTGGCTTTAATGGCAGAGGTTGTGTTGAGAAATACTGGGGGGGGGGGGGGTGAATCAGTATTTAGAGCAATCAATTGGTTTTCTCTTTTATTTCACTGAGAACCTTAGGCTACTTTGTAGAGACCAGCTATTGTGTCGTCTTAAGAAAACAAGAGTGCATTCAGAGATCTTATTATGAATTTCTTCATTCATCAGATGTCTATTAAGCAGTAATTCAGTGCAGTAGATAATGAATAAACCAACACACATGAATAAGACACATGAACACCAGGATTTAAGGTGGAAACCCAAATCGAGAGAAAACCACCGCTATTGTTGTCTCTGTCTTCAATAATTATTATTAAGAAAACGTTTTACAACATTGTACTAGTGCAGACTCATACTAGTACGCATGCTTCTACCTGCAGAAGGCTCCAACCTTCTCTCGTTTACCAGCCTTTCCTGGAAGGGAGCTTCAACCCCCTGAAGATAGCACCAGTTTCTACTGGTAGGATGCTTCTACTGAAGGCTTGAACCCTCAGACTCACTACTGACCACGTTTCATCAATTTTCACACTGGACCAGTAATAATATGTGTTGCTGAGCAGTTCAGATCTATAGTAACTTACCCGGATTCATTGTAGATCTTCCACCCAACTGCTACAATGAGGTTCCTCCCACTTCAAACTTTTCTGCCGCCTACACAAATGACCTCAGCAGCCGGTAGATGTCCCTACTGTCAGAAACTGGCCTCCACCTCCTGCAAAAAGACCCCTGCAACCAATCAACATCCTTACCGCTCTCCTTGCTTGCAGATCTACCGTAGAAAAGGGCATCGACCCCTTCTTAAGACCATGGGTAAAAAACATTCAACACTCCCTCAGATCCCTATTTCTCTGGGTCCATATTTATAGCTCTGTAAAAATTTTGAATTAAACCTACGTGCGCCTTTCGGGTTTTCGACATTCTTGGTGTAATAGTTTCTTTGCCTCTTGAGTTTGCGATTTTTCGATCCCCGACTTCCTTCGAGCTCTTGACACGCGCCCCACCGAATGGACGGCTCAGATTTCGCATCGGGGTTTCCTCCCCGATCCTTCATTCACGGGAATACCGATTTGTCGATCGTCCAAATCCTGATGCTCCTTTCATACTGACAGCTAGCCCCCACTGATCGGGGTTTTCAATACCACGATGCGCCTCTCCACCGATGGTTCCCGGTCTCTTCCTCTGTTGTGATGACAGTTGTTCCCCACTGATAGGGGTTTCGTGGTTCGCGACTTCAAAGTGCACGAACTCCTTGTTCCCGGTATCTCCGATATCCCGATGCCAACTATTCCCAGGTTGCTGACACCTGTCCACCACTAGTTCCACCTGTGGCCCAAACGACTCTTTTATTGGGATATCGTGTATCGCGATTTCGAGGTTTTCGTTGTCAAGAGATTTTGACATTCCAAAGTCCCTATCCCTGATCCCCGATACTCTGCTGACGTCACACGTGGTTTGACACGTGTTAAATACTGACACGTGTCACTCTGATTCGTGACTTACATGTGCCTGAATTGTTGAATCTGCCTGACACCTGTCATTACCTGGTTGTGCCACGTGTCCCTAGCTGACGTGGTCTACTGTCGTGAGTTGGATTGACGATCTAGATCACATGTTGATCTGACGGTTCAGGTTCATTCGGGATTTCTTTCATCGTGATTTCGGGGTTTCTGTTGTAATTGATCACGGGACTCGTGAAACTCCGATTCCCGATTCTCTGATGAGAAAAGCTCCGATGGCGCCCGATCCTTTGCCACTTGTCCTTACAGATGGATGGTCCCTATTCCTCCGAGATTTCGAGACTTTCGATGTCTCGACTCACTTGTCACCGGGATCCCCAATTTCCTGATGCCTCACCAGAATGATGACGCGTGTCCTGCCCAGGTCAACGGCTAGGATTCTCTCTCCAATATCCCGATGACTTGTCCGGGATTTGTCCTCTGCACAGTAGGACTTAACCCCTGCACAACTCTTACAAATCCGATGGCTGTCAGGTTTTCTTCTTAGATCCTACGGCTCATATCTGTTCTCCCTCTCTGCGTTCCTCCTGAGGCTTAACCTTTGTGTACCTTCTGCAGATCCGGTGACTGACGGGTATCTGCTTCCAATCTGACTGCTCAGATCACTTCTTTTGCATGCCTACTCCTGCGCTTAACCTTTGCGCAGCTTCTGCAAATTTGACGGCTGTCGGGTATCTACTTCAACAATCATACGCGCCCATCCAAAACTCAACTATACATGAAAAACTCTTCTTCTTCCTTTTCCTCATCCTTTTCCATCAATGACAATATTTCCAACAATCTCCCCCTTTGTCATTGATAGAAATACTCTTCCTCTGTCTTTTTCCTCCCCCTTTGACATCAATGGCAAAGAGTGGACAATACCATGCTCCCCCTGAGATCATGCTGCATCTTTATAAAAATCCTTTCCATATGACCATGCTCATCAGCACCTTGCAACCAATTGAGGCTTTTGTACTTAAGTAGACCTGATCTTCTGCATGGCAGAGACGACTCCCAGTTTTTGTCAGAGATATTCGAACGCTTCCCTGGGTAGAGTTTTGGTAAATATATCAACAACTTGTTCTTTGGAGGGAACATACTCCAATTTCACCTTTTGCTCAAGCACCTGTTCTCGTAAGAAGTGGTATTTGATGGGAATGTGCTTGGTCTTGGAATGCATAACATGATTCTTTGAGATACTGATGGCACTTGTATTATCACACATAATAGAGACAGGGGGTGAACATGTGATTTGAAAGTCTTGAAGGGTTTGCATCATCCAAAGAAGTTGAGTGCAACATGATGTTGCAACCACATATTCTGCTTCTGCTGTAGATAGGGCAATGGAACTTTGTTTCTTGCTGAACCAAGATACTAACCAGGGCCCCATGTAGAATGCACCACCACTAGTGATTTTGCGATCATCAACACTTCCAGCCCAATCTGCATCAGTGNTTTAAGGTGGAAACCCAAATCGGGAGAAAACCACCGCTGTTGTTGTCTCTGTCTTCAATAATTATTATTAAGAAAACGTTTTACAACATTGTACTAGTGCAGACTCATACTAGTATGCAGGCTTCTACCTGCAGAAGGCTCCAACCTTCTCTTGTTTACCAGCCTTTCCTGGAAGGGAGCTTCAACCCCCTGAAGATAGCACCAATTTCTACTGGTAGGATGCTTCTACTGAAGGCTTTAACCCTCAGACTCACTGTTGACCACGTTTCATTAATTTTCACACTGGATCAGTAATAATATGTGTTGCTGAGCAGTTCAGATCTATAGTAACTTACCCGAATTCATTGTAGATATGCCACCCAACTGCTACAATGAGGTTCCTCCCACTTCAAACTTTTCTGCCGCCTGCACAAATGACCTCAGCAGCCGGTAGATGTCCCTACTGTTAGAAACTGGCCTCCACCTCCTGCAAAAAGACCCCTGCAACCAATCAACGTCCTTACCGCTCTCCTTGCTTGCAGATCTATCGTAGAAAAGGGGATTGACCCCTTCTTAAGACCATGGGTAAAAAACATTCAACACTCCAAAGATCCCTATTGCTCTGGGTCCATATTTATAGCTTTGTAAAAATTTTGAATTAAGCCTACGTGCGCCTTTCGGGTTTTCGACATTCTTGGTGTAATAGTTTCTTTGCCTCTTGAGTTCGCGATTTGTCGATCCCCGACTTCCTCCGAGCTCTTGACACGCACCCCACCAAATGTACGGCTCAGATTCCGCATCGGGGTTTCCTCCCCGATCCTTCGTTCACAAGAATACCGATTTGCCGATCGTCCAAATCCCAACGCTTCTTTCATACTGACAGCTGGCCCCCACTGATCGGGGTTTTCAATACCACGATGCGCCTGTCCACCGATGGTTCCCGGTCTCTTCCTCTGTTGTGATGACAACTGTTCCCCACTGATCGGGGTTTCGCAGTTCACGACTTCAAAGTGCACAAAATCCTTGTTCCTGGGATCTTCGATATCCCGATACCGACTATTCCCAGGTTGCTGACACCTGTCCACCACTAGTTCCACCTGTGGCCCACACGACTCTCCTATCGGGATATCGCGTATCGCGATTTCGGGGTTTTCATTGTCAAGATATTTTGACATTCCAAAGTCCCGATCCCTGATCCCCGATACTCTGCTGACATCACATGTGGTTTGACACGTGTTAAATACTGACACGTGTCACTCTGATTCGTGACTTACATGTGCCTGAATTGTTGTATCTGCCTGACACCTGTCATCACCTGGTTGTGCCACGTTTCCCTAGCTGATGTGGTTTGATGTCGTGAGTTGGATCGACGGTCTAGATCACATGTTGATCTGATGGTTCAGGTTCAGTCAAGAATTCTTTCATCGTGATTTCGGGGTTTCTGTTGTAATTGATCACAGGACTCGTGAAACTCCGATTCCCGATTCTCTGATGAGCAAAGCTCCGACGACGCCCGATCTTTTGCCACCTGTCCTTGCAGATGGACGGTCCCTATTCCTCCGAGATTTCGAGACTTTCGATGTCTTGAATCACTTGTCACTGGGATCCCCGATTTCCCGATGCCTCACCAGAATGCTGACGCGTGTCCTGCCCAGATCAACGGCTAGGATTCTCTCTCCAATATCCCGATGACTTCTCCGGTATTTCTCCTCTGCACAGTAGGACTTAACCCCTGCGTGACTCTTACAGATCTGACGGCTGTCGGGTTTTCTTCTCATATCCTACGGCTCAGATCTGTTCTCCCTCTCTGCGTTCCTCCCGAGGCTTAACCTTCGTGTACCTTCTGCAGATCCGGTGACTGACGGGTATCTGCTTCCAATCTGACTGCTCATATCACTTCTTCTGCATGCCTACTCCTGCGCTTAACCTCTGCACAGCTTCTGTAGATTTGACGGCTGTCGGGTATCTGCTTTAGCGATCATACGCGCCCATCCAAAACTCAACTATACATGAAAAAATCTTCTTCTTCCTTTGCCTCATCCTTTGCCATCAATGACAATATTTCCAACAATCTCCCCCTTTGTCATTGATGGCAATACTCTACCTCTATCTTTTTCCTCCCCCTTTGACATCTATGGCAAGGAGTGGATAGGACCATGCTCCCCCTGAGATCGTGCTACATCGTCATAATGATCCTTTTCAGATGACCAAGGCGCCCCCATAGTTAGAGCATTTAGAGATGCTTATCAGCACCGTACAACCAATTGAGACTTCTGTACTTAGGTAGACCTGATCCTCTGCATGGCAGAGACTACTCCCAGTTTTTGGCGGAGATATTCGAATGTTTCCCTGGGTAGAGGTTTGGTAAATATATCAGCGACTTGTTCTTTGGAGGGAACATACTCCAATTTCACCTTTTGCTCAAGCACCTGTTCTCGTAAGAAGTGATATTTGATGGGA
>JZKD02S1675395.1:309363-327456 GCA_000966675.3 Picea glauca
GGCTACTTTGTAGAGACCAGCTATTGTGTCGTCTTAAGAAAACAAGAGTGCATTCAGAGATCTTATTATGAATTTCTTCATTCATCAGATGTCTATTAAGCAGTAATTCAGTGCAATAGATAATGAATAAACCAACACACATGAGTAAGACACATGAACACCAGGTTTTAAGGTGGAAACCCAAATCGGGAGAAAACCACCACTACTGTTGTCTCTGTCTTCAATAATTATTATTAAGAAAACGTTTTACAACATTGTACTAGTGCAGACTCATACTAGTACGCAGGATTCTACCTGCAGAAGGCTCCAACCTTCTCTTGTTTACCAGCCTTTCCTGGAAGGGAGCTTCAACCCCCTGAAGATAGCACCAGTTTCTATTGGTAGGATGCTTCTACTGAAGGCTTTAACCCTCAGACTCACTGCTGACCACGTTTCATCTATTTTCACACTGGATCAGGCAGTTTCAACCCCGGATTTACATGTGTTCTATGCGTTGGCCATCATCTTCTTTTAGAATAGATAGTTCTATCATCTTATTAATAGTTGTATCCAGAAATCACATCAATACATAATTTTCTAGTGGCTATGACAACAACTGTAATTATCTCTAAAGGAAACACAGATCTACTGACTGCAAGGCAGCTGCAAAAGTCTCCTAAACACTTATTAAACAAGACAATAAACCTGGAGATGATGCATCTTCTCTTATAGTTTCTAAACCCACTGCAGAGAACTCTCTGTCAATGTATATCTGCCACCCAACTGCCACAATGAGGTTCCTCCCACCTCAAACCTTCCCTGCATCCTGGACAAATGACTGCAGCAACCGCTCTACTTTGCCCTGTTGATGCACACTTAGAAAATGGACAGTGACCCCTTCTTAAGACCATGGGTGAAAAATGTTCACCGCTCCCACGATCCCTATTGACCTGGGTCTATATTTAATGCTCTGGGGAAATTGGGTCCCACATAAAAATTTGAATTACACTTATGCGCGCCTTTCGGGTTTCAGCATTTTCATACACTAGCCCTCCCGAGGTTGGCTCCCGGTCAATGTGATCGTCACTCTGTGACCACATATTTACCCCATTGGGGCTACGAGGTTTGTGATGCCTCAATGCATACACCCACGTGATTCCTGATCGTCCAAATCCTGACGCTCCTTTCATACTGACAGCTGGCCCCCACTGATCGGGGTTTTCAATACTACGATGCGCCTGTCCGCTGATGGTTCCCAGTCTCTTCCTCTGTTGTGATGACAGTTGTTCCCCACTGATCATGGTTTTGCGGTTCACAACTTCAAAGTGCACGAACTCCTTGCTCCCGGGATATCCGATATCTCGATGCCGACTATTCCCAGGTTGCTGACACCTGTCCACCACTAGTTCCACCTGTGGCCCACACGACTCTCCTATCGGGATATCGCGTATCGCGATTTCGGGGTTTTCGTTGTCAAGAGATTTTGACATTCCAAAGTCCCGATCCCCGATCCCCGATACTCTGCTGACATCACACGTGGTTTGACACGTGTTAAATACTGACACGTGTCACTCTGATTCGTGACTTACATGCGCCTAAATTGTTGAATCTGCCTGACACCTTTCATCACCTGGTTGTGCCACGTGTCCCTAGCTGACGTGGTCTGCTGTCGTGAGTTGGATCGACGGTCTAGATCACATGTTGATATGACGATTCAGGTTCAGTCGAGATTTATTTCATCGTGATTTCGGGGTTTCTGTTGTAATTGATCACGGGACTCGTGAAACTCCGATTCCCGATTCTCCGATGAGAAAAGATCCATGCTGACACTTGTCCTGCCCATATCAATGGCTAGGATTCTCTCTCCAATATCCCGATGACTTGTCCAGGATTTCTCCTCTGCAAAGTAGGACTTAACCCCTGTGCGACTCTTACAGATCTGACGGTTGTCGGGTTTTCTTCTCAGATCCTATGGCTCAGATCTGTTCTCCCTCTCTGCGTTCCTCTCGAGGATTAACCTTCATGTACCTTCTGCAGATCCGATGACTGACGGGTATCTGCTTCCAATCTGACTGCTCAGATCACTTCTTCTGCATGCCTACTCCTGCTCTTAACCTCTACGCAGCTTCTGCAGATTTGATGGTTGCCGGGTATCTGCTTCAGCGATCATACGCGCCCATCCAAAACTCAACTATACATGAAAAACTCTTCTTCTTCCTTTGCCTCATCCTTTGCCATCAATGACAATATTTCCAACAATCTCCCCCTTTGTCATTGATGGCAATACTCTTCCTCTATATTTTTCCTCCTCCTTTGACATCAATGGAAAAGAGTGGACAATACCATGCTCCCCCTGAGATCATGCTGCATCTTTATAAAAATCCTTTCCATATGACCATGCTCATCAACACCTTGCAACCAATTGAGGCTTCTGTACTTAAGTAGACCTGATCTTCTGCATGGCAGAGACGACTCCCAGTTTTTGTCGGAGATATTTGAACGCTTCCCTGGGTAGAGGTTTGGTAAATATATCAACAACTTGTTCTTTGGAGGGAACATACTCCAATTTCACCTTTTGCTCAAGCACGTGTTCTTGTAAGAAGTGGTATTTGATGGGAATGTGCTTGGTCTTGGAATGCATAACATGATTCTTTGAGATACTGATGGCACTTGTATTATCACACATAATAGAGACAGGGGGTGAACATGTNTGGATATTGATATCCTCCTTCAACAATAGCCCATACATCTTCTCCCAGAGACTAAAGATAAGATCTCATCCTTGTTTTCCAGAAGATTAAATTGTTTCCATTGAAGAGTGGAGGCATGATAGATGCTATTCCATCTTGATTGCTCATTTTGATTGATCTTCCTTCTAGTGGCTAAGCCTTTTCAGAAGAACCTGCTCTGATACCAATTGTTGAGAAATACTGAGAGGGAGGGTGAATCAATATTTAGAGCAGTCAATTGGTTTTCTCTTTTCTTTCACTGAGAACCTTAGGCTACTTTGTAGAGACCAGCTATTGTGTCGTCTTAAGAAAATAAGAGTGCATTCAGAGATCTTATTATGAATTTCTTCATTCATCAGATGTATATTAAGCAGTAATTCAGTGCAGTAGATAATGAATAAACCAACACACATGAGTAAGACACATGAACACCAGGATTTAAGGTGGAAACCCAAATCGGGAGAAAACCACCGCTGTTGTTGTCTCTGTCTTCAATAATTATTATTATGAAAACGTTTTACAACATTGTACTAGTGCAGACTCATACTAGTACGCAGGCTTCTACCTGCAGAAGGCTCCAACCTTCTCTCGTTTACCAGCCTTTCCTGGAAGGGAGCTTCAATCCCCTGAAGATAGCACCATTTTCTACTGGTAGGATGCTTCTACTGAAAGATTTAACCCTCAGACTCACTGCTAACCACGTTTCATCTATTTTCACACTGGATCAGGCAGTTTCAACCCCGGATTTACATGTGTTCTATGCGCTGGCCATCATCTTCTTTTAGAAGAGACAGTTCTGGCATCTTATTAATACTTGTATCCAGAAATCACATCAATATAGAATTTTCTAGTGGCTATGACAACAACTGCAATTATCTCTAAAGGAAACACGGATCTATTGACTGCAAGGCAGCTGCAAAAGTCTCCTAAACACTTATTAAACAAGACAATAAACCTGGAGATGATGCCTCTGCTCTTCTAGTTGCTAAACCCACTGCAAAGAACTCTCTGTCAATGTAGATCTGCCACCCAACTGCCACAATGAGGTTCCTCCCACCTCAAACCTTCCCTGCAGCCTGGACAAATGACTGTAGCAACCGCTCTACTTTGCCCTGTTGATGCTCACTTAGAAAATGGGCATTGACCCCTTCTTAAGACCATGGGTGAAAAACATTCACCGCTCCCAGGATCCCTATTGACCTGGGTCTGTATTTATTGATCTGGGGAAATCAGGTCCCACATAAAAAATTGAATTACACTTACGTGTGCCTTTCNAGTATCCTTTTCTTCTCTAGATCCTTTTTCAAATGCTATGAGAAGTCTAAGGTCTTGTTCACATTCTTCCTCACTATCAGATAACCCATCACTATATTCATGAGTATAGAAACTCCTTTTAGAGCTAAAATGATTCTTATTCCTTCTTGCTACTTCCTTCCCCTTTTTATGTGTTTCTTTATAAGGACACTTAGCATCATAATGACCAACTCTTCCACAATCAAAACATTTGAAAGGAAGCTTGCCTCTGAACCGTCCTGTCCCAGTTTGAAGTTTCCTTACGAAGTTTATCTCATCTTCCTCTGAGATATACTCTGATCCTTCTATTATTTGTACTTCCTTTCCTGTTGTAGAAGTTCTAAAGACTGCTTCTTTGACTTCAGCTGGTCCTCCTCTTCTCATTTCATAAGAAGTTAATATGCCATGTAGTTGTACCACAATAAGACTTTGAAGATCCTGCTATTCTTCAAGAGCTGATACTTTTGACTCAAATTTTGCAGTTAGAGATCTTAAATTTTTTTCCACCAAAGTAGATTCGGTTATTGATTCTCCCAGATTTCTCATGCGATTTACAATATCATCAAGACGTAAAAAGAAATTGGCAATGCTTTCCTCATTATTCATTTTAAGATTCTCATATTGAATTCTGAGAGTTTGTAGTTTAACACTTTTTACCTTTGCATCACCTTCATAACTCAGAATGATTTTGTCCCATATGTCCGTTGTTGTGTTCAACTGCATGACTTTGACAAATTCTGATTCAGTTAGACTTCCTAACAGAGCATTGACTTATTTTGCATTTGTTTCGTAGGTTTTTCTTTCTGTTGGATCTGTTGGTACTGTAGATGGATATTGATATCCTCCTTCAACAATAGCCCATACATCTGCTCCCAGAGACTGAAGATAAGATCTCATCCTTGTTTTCCAGAAGATTAAAATGTTTCCATTGAAGAGTGGAGGCCTGATAGATGCTATTCCGTCTTGATTGCTCATTTTGATTGATCTTCCTTCTAGCGGCTAAGCCTTTTGAGAAGAACCTTGCTCTGATACCAATTGTTGAGAAATACTGAGAGGAAGGGGTGAATCAATATTTAGAGAAATCAATTGGTTTTCTCTTTTCTTTCACTGAGAACCTTTGGCTACTTTGTAGAGACCAACTATTGTGTCGTCTTAAAAAAACAAGAGTGCATTCAGAGATCTTATTATGAATTTCTTCATTCATTAGATTTCTATTAAGCAGTAATTCAGTGCAATAGATAATGAATAAACCAACACACATGAGTAAGACACATGAACACCAAGATTTAAGGTGGAAACCCAAATCGGGAGAAAACCACCGCTGCTGTTGTCTTTGTCTTCAATAATTGTTATTAAGAAAACGTTTTACAACATTGTACTAGTGCAGACTCATACTAGTACGCAAGCTTCTACCTGCAGAAGGCTCCAACCTTCTCTCGTTTACCAGCCTTTCCTGGAAGGGAGCTTCAACCCCCTGAAGATAGCACCAGTTTCTACTGGTAGGATGCTTCTACTGAAGACTTTAACCCTTAGACTCACTGCTGACCACGTTTCATCTATTTTCACACTGGATCAGGCAGTTTCAACCCTGGATTTACATGTGTTCTATGCGCTGGCCATCATCTTCTTTTAGAAGAGGCAGTTCTGGCATCTTATTAATACTTGTATCCAGAAATCACATCAATACAGAATTTTCTAGTGGCTATGACAACAACTGCAATTATCTCTAAAGGAAACACAGATCTACTGACTGCAAGGAAGCTGCAAAAGTCTCCTAAACACTTATTAAACAAGACAATAAACCTGGAGATGATGCCTCTGCTCTTCTAGTTTCTAAACCCATTGCAGAGAACTCTTTTTCAATGTAGATCTGCCACCCAAATGCCACAATGAGGTTCCTCCCACCTCAAACCTTCCCTGCAGCCTGGACAAATGACTGCAGCAACCGGTCTACTTTTCCCTGCCGATGCACACTTAGAAAATGGGCATTGACCCCTTCTTAATACCATGGGTGAAAAAAGTTCACCGCTCCCACGATCCCTATTGACCTGGGTCTGTATTTATTTCTCTGGGGAAATCGGGTCCCACATAAAAATTTGAATTACCCTTACGCGCGCCTTTCAGGTTTCGGCATTTTCATACACTAGCCCCCCTAAGCTTGGCTCTCGTTCAATGTGACCGTCACTCTGTGACCACATCTTTACCCTGTCGGGGCTACGGGGTTTGTGATTCCTCAATGCATACACCCACGTGATTCCCGATCGTCCAAATCTCGATGCTCCTTTCATACTAACAGCTGGCCCCCACTGATCGGGGTTTTCAATACTATGATGCGCCTGTCCACCGATGGTTCTCGATCTCTTCCTTTATTGTGATGATAGTTTTTCCCTACTGATCGGGGTTTCGTGGTTCGCGACTTCAAAGTGCACGAACTCCTTGCTCCCGGGATCTCCGATATCCCGATGCCGACTATTCCCAGGTTGCTGACACCTGTCCACCACTAGTTCCACCTGTGGCCCACACGACTCTCCTATCGGGATATCGCGTATCACGATTTTGGGGTTTTTGTTGTCAAGAGATTTTGAGATTCCAAAGTCTTGATCCCCGATCCCTGATACTCTGCTAATGTCACACATGGTTTGACATGTGTTAAATACTGACACGTGTCACTCTGATTCGTGACTTACATGTGCCTGAATTGTTGAATCTGCCTGACACCTGTCATTACTTGGTTGTGCCACATGTCCCTAGCTGATGTGGTCTGCTATCGTGAGTTGGATCGACAGTCTAGATCACATGTTGATCTGACGGTTCAGGTTCAGTCGGGATTTCTTTCATCGCGATTTTAGGGTTTCTGTTGTAATTGATCACGGGACTCGTGAAACTCCGATTCCTGATTCTCCGATGAGAAAAGCTCCGACGGCGCCCAATACTTTTCCACATGTCCTTGTAGATGGATGGTCCCTATTCCTCCGGGATTTCGAGACTTTTGATGTCTTGACTCACTTGTCACCAGGATCCCCGATTTCCCGATGCCTCACCAGAATGATGACGTGTGTCCTGCCCAGATCAACGGCTAGGATTCTCTCTCCAATATCCCGATGACTTGTCCGAGATTTCTCCTCTGCACAGTAGGAATTAACCCCTGCGCGACTCTTATAGATATGACGGCTGTCGGGTTTTCTTCTCAGATCCTACGACTCAAATCTGTTCTCCCTCTCTGTGTTCCTCCTGAGGCTTAACCTTTGTGTACCTTCTTCAGATCCGGTGACTGACGGGTATCTGCTTCCAATCTGACTGCTCAGATCACTTCTTCTGCATGCCTACTCATGTGCTTAACCTCTGCGCAGCTTCTGCAGATCTGACGGGTGTCAGGTATCTGCTTCAGTGATCATACACGCCCATCCAAAACTCAACTATACATGAAAAACTCTTCTTCTTCCTTTGCCTCATCCTTTGCCATCAATGACAATATTTCCAATAGGTTGTATCTTTCTTCTCTCATCGGCAGCTGGAGACTGAAGACCTCTTTATATATGTTAGCGAAAATCATCGGCTAGTAGTAACTTGCCCTCAGGATATTGTGCGCGGTGGTCTTACAATAATGGTGCCCTCCGTAGTTGCCTTTGTGAAACTCCTGTATGGCTTGTTTCTCCTTGTTTTCCAGTAAACAACTTAACAATATTCCTTCGGGATCTTTCCAATACAGCGAATTATCCAAAACGCAGAACTTGACCGCCTTCAGCTTGAGGAATCTTGCCTTAGTCTTGCTCACACCTAGGGGGGCCTGGAAATTTTCTAAAACATATATGATGTCTGCATACCATGACGAATCAATGAAACACTAAGGTATCTACGCAACTTTTTCTTCTTCGGGGCACTCCGATAGATCAGCAATGAAGTTCATACCTACCGCGTTGTAGTTCAATTGCGCCATCAAATTTGCGAGGCCTTGACTCTTGACCAGATTTTCAGCTTGATCTCAAGGTAGTATTGTAACATGGTTGCTATCCACTTCCCTCTCCTTCCTTCCGGGTCGGGCTGAGTTAGGATTTCCTTTACTGAATTGTTGGGCACACAGGCGATAATGTGGGAGTGCAATATGTACGTCCTGAATTCCTTTAGATATTTTTCTAGGGCATACGCCTTCATTTCCATAATGTCATACTTTAGGGGAGCATCACGTAATGTCTGGATGAAGTAGACTATGGGTTTCTCAAAATCCTATTCGTCCTTCTGCAACAGTACCCCCACAATAGTGTGTTCTGAGGAATATGAAAAATTCTTTGTAAAGTCTGAGCTAGCTAGTACAGGGGCTTTAGTCAGAGCCACTTTGATATATTTGAAGTACTTATTGGCCTCTGAGTTCCACCTAATATCATTTCCTTTCCTGAGAATACACGTTATATGTTTTATGATTTCCGTCAGGATTGGGATAAATCTCCTCAAAACGTTTACCTTACCCAAGAAAGATTGTACCTCCTTTTTACTGCACGGGGTGCATATCTTCAAGATCCATTCAAAACTACTGGGGTCTATTTTAATACCTTCTTTGGAAATTATGTGCCCCAATATTTTTCCTTCCTTCACCGTGAAATGAGATTTCTTCGGGTTCAGTGATATGCCAAACTTTCTGCACTTTTGGAAAACCTTCTTCAGGTGCTCGAGGTGTTGTTTGTCAGAGGAAGAATACACAGTGATGTCATCAAGATAAATCACGATGAATATATCCTTCTCATCAACAAACGTGATTTCCATTACGCTTTGAAAAGTGGCACCAATGTTCATCAGGCCGAATGACATCTTGGTGTACATGAACGTTCCCCATGGAGTGGTGAAAGTTGTCTTTTCTCTGTCGTCTGGGTGGACCATGATTTTGTTATATCCTGAGAAACCATCCAACATGGAAATCTTCTGACACCCCACTACCTTTTGCAAGATGAAGTCCATTTTGGGAAGGGGGTAGTGGTCTTTGAGAGACACCTTATTCAAATTTTAGAAATATATGCACAGTCTAATTTCACCGCTTTTCTTTCTCACAGGTACTAAGTTAGCTACCTGCTTCGAGAACCTTAAGGAAACAATGATTTTGGCATCAAAAAGCTTATTTACCTCTTTCTTGATCAACAGCAGTAATAGGGGGTTTATCCATCTCAACTTCTATTTGAAAGGTTTCTGATCTTCCTTGAGAGGGATAACATGTTGGATCACCTTTGTGTCATACACTTTCATATCATCGTAGATCCACATAAAAACGTCCTGGAAATCTTTCATGAGATTTATGTAATCTTGCTTGACCTTTGGACTAAGTGCTTTTGATAATTTCACCATCTTCAACTCCACCTTGATCCCGATGTTGCAGTCTTATACTTCTTCTACGCTGGAGATGATCTTGGGGTTCTTAGCCACATCATTTTCATCAAACAACTTTTCTATCAGCACCAACCCCTTTGGAATAATATTGTTCTTCAGTTGAATTATATCCCTTCCTGCGATTTGGTTTTGGAAAGGGTCATCGTCACTGCGCGCGTCTGCGCCCTCATCTTCATTGTCGTAGTATTCCCCGTCAATGTTTGTATTAGCAAACTCGTCTCTTATGAGGAGGAACCTTTCCACCTATTTATCATCGTCAAACACCTACCAGTGTTTGATGTTATTGGGTATTTCCAGCCTGTGCTTGACCTCGATTTCATATCTTTTATTTGGAAGAATGGAAATATTGAAAACTGAGGCCGAGATGGCCAACATGTTGGTGACCTAATTCTGTTCTCTGGGGATAGAAGTCACATCATACTTTGAAAATCCTTTGAGAAGGTCCAAAACCAAAATTTTGTATGCATGCAGTCTCGGGTGTTTGGTCTGATACACGCCCTTGACCTAATTTATGATCATCTTGGAATCTCCGTGCAATGTTATCCTCTGTGCGCCTAGTTCTTTCAAAAATTGTAGGCCCAAAATTAGCAGTTCATACTTGGCCATGTTGTTAGTGCATTCAAACATGATATTGTACGAACGCAACTTCGTGCTTGTTTTAGGGGGGCTTACCCATATACTAGCCCCAACACCTTCTCGGCTGACTACGCCATCAAAACTTATGTTCCACACCCAGTCCTTCGCACGATATTCTAGGTCAACACACTCAATGGTTTCCTGTGTGGTTTTTTCATCTACTGTCGTGGTGGTCATTGATCCTTCTTCTTCGAAGCTAATATCATTGTAGAAAATAGACAAACCCACTTCAGTGTCGACGACATATATAGGATGGTTGTGAGGCTGCATTTTGCTGCTTACCATGTATTTCAGCAACACTTCCCTATACAACCTTCTATTGTGGCCAAACACAAGAATAATGGTGTAGGTCATATCCATCTGCAATGTGCCCGTCATCTTTGCATCCCACGATCTCAAGAGCAGCATGCCAAACTTTGGAGGTATGTCTGTGATGACTATGTCCATGGCCATGTTCTTGGTGGGGATTTGGGCCAATGATATGACCAGGTCTTTGATTAGGCCCAAACATTTGACTTTCTTCAAATCGAAAGAGAAAAGTTCCTTGTATGGTCTAGTGACTTCAAGACCCATCTCATCCATGACCAACTTCAGCATGAGATTGTGTGATGTGTTGGAATCAAGAATGGCATTATGCAAGTTCAGATCATGGATCTTCATACTGACATAAAAAGGGGGGACATCTTCATCATCTCTCGCCTCTTCGACATGTGGACCAAACAAAATGGTGGGGTAGTCATCTCGAATGTTCAGCGTTTCAGAGGCCCCTCCCATTTTCATCATATTTATGATTTGTTCCCGATACTCACCCTCTCTAATCAACTCATTGAATGGGATGGAGATTTTGATTTTTTCCATTTCATGTTCAAAATTGAAAGGGGGGTAGGCTTTTTCTACCTCTTTTTCGCTTGTCTCCTGGCCTGTCTCCGAGGCGTTTTGGGGGATTTCCTTCTTCGACTTCGTCTTCTCAGCTGAATCCTTGGCTATGATATCCAGTTTTGGTTGGCTCATGGAAAGTGTGTCCATTGTAGGCTTCTTCACAGACATTCTTTCTCTCACAGTAGGCATGTTTCCCATGGACATTCTTTCCATCATTGTTTCCATGGTCTTCATCATCATGTCAAATTTGTCATCTGAGGACCGTGACGTCGACGACTGTGCATCTCCTTGGGGTATTTTGTCACCCCGATTTAACTTCAGTTTGATTTTTCCCTACACCATCATGTTCACTTTGACTTCGACATTGTTACTCATTATGAAATCCAAGTTTGTCGATCTTCTTTCTCTCAGCAGCAGAGCAAAGTCACTGTCAAAAATCTGTGTATCACAACTATGTATCACCAGGAGGGGGCTTTACTTCGACAGGGATGGAGTTGTAAACCTTAAAAAAATGAGCCGAGAACTCTTGCACCGTCTCCTCCGGTGCTTTCTTCATGTTATTGTATTGCGTTAGCAACTGCAAAGGGTTTTTCTTGTCCCCCCATTTATTCAGGAAGGACCTTTCAAATGTTGTGAAGTCCCGAATGCTTGTAGGTGGGATGGATTTGAAACACTTTATTATGTCTCCCGAAAGGATTTGCACAAAAATTATCATCTTTGCATCTGCATAGTCTACCTCCTCCAAGTCGACAAAGTCATTAAACCTGTTGAGGTGTTTCTCGGCGAAAACATTTCCCTCAGCATCGTAGAGTCTGATTCTTTGGCTATAATTTTGAGGTAAGTCATGTAATTGGGTCGAAAGGATGAGGGGGAAAATCTAGCAGCCATATCCCTAGGGGGATTCAGATTTTTGGAGGTATTATTTGTCACCAGGGCTTGAAAGTTTTTCTGGTCGAAAACAGTCTTGTCCAAACTAGTTTCTGACTTAGCCTAAACAGAGTTTGCTCAAAAATGGTGTCAAACTCTGGGTCATCAATTCTATGGATGTCGTTTTTGGGCAAGGAAAAAATTCTATCCAGGAAATAGAACGAGTCCAACACCTTCTCTCTAGCCTTGCCCATAAGCTTCTCCGGGTCATATACGGGCTCAAAGGGGTTTGGGTCAGGATTCACTTTGGTGTAAAAATTCTTTGGAGATAGGTTTCCTGAGTAGTGCTACTTGGGGGCTATTGGTTTGTTTGGACTGGAGTCGCTAGGGTAAAGGTTTCAACCGATATGGGTGTTTGTCCCTCTGTTACCCTCAGGGGTCAAACTGCAACGTTTGTCATTCTCCCAGGGAAAATATTTTCAACTTCGTCCCCAACAACGGAGCAAGAATGTTAACACTCCATAAATCTATTTGGTTGATAAAAAGATGACGAAGGTGAATTTTTCAACGAACTTTGAGACCCGAAACTAGCCTTTCAGATCTAGAGAGGGCTCTCTCAGAAAAGGTGCAGTTTTCGCACAGGATATGTCTTTGCAAACAATGCCTATATTTAACACTAATGATAAAAAATTTATGGTTATATTGGCGCAGAAAAGCAGAACTCGGGCTATGGAGGTGGTCTGAGGAAGAGACAGAACAAATGACTCAGTGACTGGATTCGAGAGGGAAAGGCTAGGTGAGCAACAAACTTCAGTGTAAACCGTAAAGTGTGGCGAGAGAAAAAACATGGGAAGCAAATCAAGAGTGCCGCTATGGATGAATTCAGAGTTAGCTTGAGAGGAAAACGTTTTTTCTAAGTGGCACGAACAAGGGGCGCAGTACAACAAATCCGTAGGTTCAAAAATTTGTTCCAAAATAGACGGTATGAGATATGAAATAATAGATAACAGGAAACACATACCCAGAGAAGGAAACACAGTACATCTGACTATCACAACTAGAATCTTTTCATCAAATTACAGGACCTTTGCATTAAATTTCAATCAAAACTCAGACTACATACAATAGCATTTGTTTCTCAAAATTTCCAACCAACCCTACTTACATCGAAAAGATGAAATATCTAAATGAGGGTACTGCTTGGGCTACCCTTCTTTATAAATGCTAACCCTAGACTAGGAAAAACCACTCCACATGTGCCAGAGACTCTTCGCACGACACTCTCTAAAAATAGGCAATAATCATGCATGCCTACTAACAACCGTCTTTAGGTTCACCACGAGGTCTGATCGTTGGTCAAGAGCCGACGTAAGGAAAAATGTGTCACTGTATCTCTTGATCAGGTATCCTAATGAACATGTGTCTATCCAAAACTTGTTGTCTGCAATGTTTGTTTCGCCTTCCATTATGCGCCTATTTGTCGGAGAGTTGTGCACATAAAATAACTGTCCGATTCTCGGGACCGTTATCAAAATGGTGAGATTCTTCAAAGGATGCATATTACTCAGTGAATAAGAATGTCTCCCGTTAAAATTTCTCTTCTTGTGCATTGGAAAGAGCCACGCAGACTTCCCACTTTAGCTGCCCCGCACTCTTCGAGATGTTCCGTGTGCCTTTCTTCTGCTAGCCTTTGCACCTCTCACAACTGGACAATAACATTCTTAGCCTCTTTAAGATTCCTTTTCAGCCATGCCACGTTCCCTCCATGACTCTTTGCAGCTGATGCTTCTGCAATCTTGGTCGCTAGCTGTTGTTTTAATTCCCTGTTCTCCTGATAAAGCCTGGCAATAACCAACTTTGCTTGCTTCAGTTGCTGAGATGGCGCTTCCTCATTTATTCACATGGCACTTTCTTTTCTTTTTCTAATCCTGCATTCCTGGCTTGATTTACAGGCAAGATCTAGCTGGGTGATGTGTCCTAGTATTCCTTCAGTGGCCAGTCTGACACGTGGTCCTTCTGGAATTCGAGCCCTTGTGATCTCCTCATTCTTTCTTGGCCTACCCCTCCTCCGACGTAGCTGCTGTTTGGAGGAGGAAGATCCTTCCATATCCCTCTTCTGTATGAATTTATTTGTTTCGGTTGTTCCGTGACTTAAACTGGTCTCTTTCGTAGGTGAAAAAATAGTTCCTTCCACGTTTTTGGGAATGGTTTCCGTAGGCACAAAAGAATTCCAATCTCTTTCAAGTTCGAACCTCGTAGTTCTACCACTTTGTGCACCCTTTCTTGTAGTCTGAGAGGCCTCCATGGCATGACCAAGGTATATTCTATGCGCAACATTTTGAATGAATGTATCGATGAGCATCTCTGAACCAATTGGATTGGCAAAGGGAAACTGCGAAAAACAACTTTTGCCAGGTTCTATGACTGGAGGGCACGTCGAGCATCTGAAATTTATAGTGAATCGGCCAAGAGAGGAAAACATGCTGGAAATCAATGAATTTATGGAGACGAGATGTTTCAATTCGGATTTCAAGTCATTCATGGAAAATACCCACGTGTGGGATGCAGGTGATATGGTTTATTGTGCATGTATAATGCGAACACTGCAATTCTTCATTCCTTCGACCTTCATGATGAACTGATGATAACTATGGCACTTGCTGATGAAACCTTTATTAAACATTTGACTCGACCGGGGTACGTAGAAACTATCTTCTTAATGGGATTTGGCCTTTTGGGAAAAGACATGCCCGTACCACGTGTACAGTTTTTGACTCTGACACCCTTTCCCATTTCCAAGGGCCAACCGACCATTTGATGACTTTAGCCTCATGACGTTACGTACCAGACTTCACATGTTTAAGTGCATGGATCATTACATGACTTAAAACTGACTCTAAATAGAAAGAAAAATGGTGGCGCTAACACAAACCATGGTGGTATTTATCTATGGTAAGGTAAAAAGTGAATTAAATCATGATAGTCAAAATCTATTGACCCAATTGAAAATGTGACTAAATGATCTAAAATGAACAATGGTTCCTTGACATTGTATTAATTAAAATAATATGATTAATATCTTATATTAGACATATACTTATAATAAAGAGATGCATTCCTATATTGAAGAGGTGCAATTGTTCAGTTGTACATGACCATTGGAAGACTATATAAATGAAAATTCTTGTTGAAAGAGGGAGTTTCTCTATGCTTGAAATATGAAGATCAATAACAGATTCAGAAGACAAGAAAGTAAATGATTATATGCAACATAATCCAAAGAATATTATGAAGATTTGAATATTGAAGTAGTTATCATAAAAAGGGAGGTTGGGTGGTGCTAGGGTAGGTTGGATATTGCAAAGGAGGTTGCAGCCTCCTTCCAGTTAAAGCTGGTAAACCAACGTGTTGCAACATCTTTTTAGTTATAGTTGAAGAAACTAGAGAGTTTGTACTTCCCTCCAGTCCATGCTAGTAAAATCTAGGGGGTTGCATCCTCCTTCTATTTGCTGCTAGTAAAACAAAGAATTGGTGTTTCCTTTGAGTTGAAACTCATAAATTAAATGTAATCTTTATTGAAAATAAGAAGAAAATTTGTGAAGTTGGGTTTTCCACGTTTAAATTCTGTGTATTGTATCTTTTTTTTGATCATTTATTTTGATTTGATAAAATTAATAATTAAGTGGTTTTAAATTGTTGAAAAACGATAACACTGATTCACCCCCTTGATGCAGACCCCCAAAACCCTCGGGTCGAGGTTCGCTCACAGGATCTTTCTAATCTTCCCTTGAGTCTAATTGACTCTTTGATTTCCACTCGGGAGATACCTTTCACACACAATTGTGTAACCACAGGTCCTTATGGGTGTGCCCACATGATCAAACACAAAGCATCAACCCAAATCTCCTGACTCGAAATAGGATCGTGCCCTTCACAAATTCGGGACTTCGGGTTTTGCGACCCCTGTTGTCGATGGTTCCTATCTCTACAACCCCCGAAACCTGAATTTCCGAACTCCGATGCACTCAACAAAGGTTGACTTCCCAATGGGCTTCTTACTTCATCGGGATTTCAGACTTCGCGATTTCACGAATCCAGATGCAAGGCTCCCAGTCCTTCGACCTCCGAACCCTGAAACGATCAACAAGGTTTGACTCCACCGATTGACGAAGACACGCCACCTGTCACCCTTGTGGCTTTCTACCTTTGATGTAGACTCCTGCCATGTGTCACTCTTCCTAGATTTCGAGACTTTCGCTCCCAAAGCACTACCTTTTCCCTTTCTCGACACCCGAAGTGCCGAAATCTTGAAACTCCAATCCAATTCTTGTCACAACTCGTGACTTCAGGATTTTCGATTCACTATGCTCAAATCATCGTCATTAGGATCCCCAAAACGCCAAAATTATATGACGTCTTGTGCAAAGAATGATCAATGGTCCACGTTGATTCTGGATCCTAGAGTGATAAGCTTGCTTGCTTCTAACCACCCTGCAACTTCCCTGGATCCTACAGTCCTCGTGGTTTCATGAATTTCCCACATAGAATTTCGACCATTCATTACTCCTTGATAACCCCTGTGAAATAAATCAAGGTTCTTCCACTGGAACTTAGCTTCTGCTGGATATCTTCGACCCTTGTCTCCCTTTGAACACTTCAACGGTGCTACCTCTTCTGAAATTTCTTCACAATTTCGAGTCTTCTAAAAGACTCCTGCACACACTCCTTGTGGCAATCCCTCAAATACTTTTAAGTATTTGAATTCTCAACTCTGTGCACCCTCCTGCAACAACAGTCCTACAATTCACACCTTAGTTGATAAGTTATGAACTTTCAAGCAGCATACGCACACCTTGCACAACTTTTGTGCTTCACCTGCACTTCTACAGGAATGAAAACAACGGTATCTCTCCTGATCTTTTAGAGATAAACTCTGGACCTTGTTGACGCACTCCTTGTGGACGATTTCACTGCACTCCTTGCAGGAAATTCTCTCGCTCAGGAAGAGAAACAATTGAAACTCATTCTCTCTCTCTCAGACTTCAACATTCAACATGAAATCATACATTCACACAATATTAAAGCAAATGCATAATAGAGAGAATAAATGACCATAAGCATACCATTTAGCATGTATACACAGAAAGCATCATAACACCATGAGTCTGATTCAAAGCTCCATATATTAATTCAAAGCTTCTGTACATGGGTTCTTCTCTACAACTTTCTGCTACTTCTCTATGCTTTTTGATACAATGCTCTCTCTCTAATGTTACAATGATACAAAGATGAGGGTGTCTATAGTTGGTTTTCCCTCCTGCTTTCTATAATTGTCTAATCTGGAATTTAAATCTACCTACTTTCATTTACTACACATAAATGCCTTAATGTTTTACATATGAGAGCAATCACTCAAGATATGTTTACAATATGCAAGTACGCTTCCCTTTAACCATTACATTAATGTTTCAAAAATATTTCAAAACGTGTGCTGGTGGTTTTCCAGCCGTCTTCTGCCTTCATGCTCGCTTGACTGCTTACGATTCTCTTGCATCATACTCCCTCGCTTGAAAATTTTCATGAACTCCTGTTCATGAGCTCTTGTACAGTCCATCCATGCTTATGATTTTTTTCTTCATCTTCCTAGCTGGCATCTTCAACTGGATGTCCCTTCCATTTGACCAAGTATTCAAAATACTCTTTTCTCCTGGTCCCATTGCTGACTCTCTTGTCAAGTATATTTTCCATCTGTGGATTTTCAACTATAGGTAATTGTTTAGTCCACTGAACCTCTGTCTGTTCACTGTCTTCTGCTGCTTCTTCATCTCTGTAAGGGTACAAATCTAAGATGTTGAATATCGGTGAAATTCTGATCCCATCAGGTAATTCAATCTCATATGCGTTTGCCCCAAATTTCTTCAAGACTCTGCATGGTCCAATCTTTTTCATCTTCATCTTGTTGTATGTTCCCTTTGGGAACCTCTCTTTCCTTAGATGTGCAAGAACCAAATCACCAACTTCAAACTGAAGTTCTTGCATGTGTTGATCTGCTATGCGCTTGTATTCCTGGTTTGAACTTTGCAATCGCTCCTTGACTTGGCTGTGAAGCTCCTTCATTGCTTCCGCAAAATTCTCTGTGCTAGCACTTCTGAATTCAGTTTGTTCCGAATCCTTCAATTTAGAAACTCCCCTTAGCTGCATTCCATATACAATTTGGAATGGACTCTGCCCTGTGCTTCTATTGATCGAATCATTATAAACAAATTTTGCCTGTGGTAGAATATGATCCCACTGACTACGGTGTTCAGTCACTAGGATCCTCAATAAATCTCCCAAG